>JACXGJ010001159.1:0-91854 GCA_016801105.1 Esox niger | reverse complement strand
TGCGCTTGTGTCCTGCTCCTGCCCCAAAGATTGTGACTGTAGCATCTTTTCCATTTTAAGAACCCCATTCACAATATCTAGCCAAGTAAAGAACACTCTCCAGGAGGTAGGCATGTCGTTATCCAAGCCTACCATAAAGAGAAGACTTCACGAGTGCAAATACAGAGGGTTCACCACAAGATGCACATCACTCAAAAGCATCAACAATAGAAAGGCCAGATCAGACTTTGCCAAAAAAACATCTAAAAATGCCAGCCCAGTTCTGGAACAGCATTCTTTGGACAGATGAAACCAAGATCAACTTGTACCCAAATGATGTGAAGAAAAAAGTATGAAGAAGGCTTGGAATGGCTAATGATCTGAACCAGTGTGGTGGGAGTGTGATGACATGGGTATGCATAGTTTCCAGTAGCACTGGGTCACTGTTTATTGATGATGTGACTGAAGACAGAAGCACCCGGATTAATTCTGGAGTGTATAGGGTTATATTGTCTGCTCAGATTTAGCCAAATTCAGAAAAGTTCAGATTCAGCCAAATTCAGAAAACCCAGAAGTTTAAAGCAAAGAAGTAGAATATTTTGAAATGGCTGTGTCAATCACCTGATCTCATCCCGATCAAGCATGCATTTCACTTGCTAAAGACCAAACAACTGAAGGCTGCTGTAGTAAAGGCCTGGCAAAGTGTCACAAAGGAGAAAATCCTGCATTTGGTGATGTTCATGCGTTCCAGACTTCAAGCAGTTATTGCCTGCAAAGAATTCTTTAAATTATTACAAATTAACAATGTATTTATGAGTGTGTTAATTGGTCAAATTACATTTAAGCTCCTGAAATAAGGGGACTATGTATGAAAATGGTTGCAATTCCTAAATGTTTCACATTATATTTTTGTTTACCCCCTTGAATTAAAGCTGGAAATCTGCACTTCAATTGCATCTTGGTTGTTTCATTTTCAAATCCATTGTGGTGGCGTACAGAGCCAAAAAATGTGTGTCCAAATCTTTCCGAAACTAACTGTACATTAGGGCACAACTAAAAGTAAGTTCTAGACAGACAATGCTAGATTCGCAGGTGAATAAGCTGAATGAAATCATAGTGTCCCGTGTTACGCAATACTCTGCATACATCTTTAATTATTCAGAAATTCTGCCTAGTAAATGTTTATTGTTCAGTTGCATAGTAGTTAAAGACATGGACAGAGAAAAAGATTGAACTTGTTCGTATGGCCTGGTACCTATAAAGAACAATGCAAAGAACGACAAGTTAAGTTGGCCAAAACTTTCTTTGGACATCTTTTGATGGCATTTAGATAAAAAATACAGAATTGGCAACCAGAAAAGTGGAGTTGTCCTACAATGCAAACGGTTGTATATCTGGATTACTTATCTCGAAGATTAGTCATCTTCTCAAATCCCTTCCAATGTGTTCTCACACTTTATTAAACATTATAGATTACTCAGTGCTGTCGTCTTGGAAAAGGGAGGGTACAAATGACTACATACAGGGGTACCAATAAAAAGATGATCACGTATATTTAAATAACATTATATCTTCTACAGCATAATTTCATACAGGCAGCTCTCTGTCAATAACAGCTATGTTCCCATAGTTATAATGATAGCAATATCTATAAATTGTAGCAATGTGTTTTACCTAATGGTATGGTAATGGTAATAGTATGCTATAAATCCAAATCTCTTTAGTTACAATAGCTTCTAAACCTACCCTACCCAACATAAGCTGTACATTCATTCCCACAGCTAGTGTTTGTTTAGCAATAAGCTAATGAGTTTCTCAAGGATTTCATCAAGGGAATGTTGCTAGCTGATCTAGTTAGAATATATCAAGCTCCCATTTTCTGTCAAATCCTCTTCATTGACCTACTCCTGTTCAAACATGTATGGTCGAATAAAATAACGTGAGATAAAGTATTAATCACACCTTAGTCTTAATGAGTCTCCATTGTATTGTGTAAAGTTAACTAGCTACCTATCTGAAGTAGATAAAGGAATTTGTGTTTGGCATAGGGATGAGCCCAGGCAAGAAGAAGATGGGTACCTCTTTGAAAGACAACAAATGGCTCAAAGGCAACCGTGTCCATACACAATGACTTGTAGTGCAATTTGTATAAAATGTGTGCTTTGTAAAATAAAAACAAAAACCTGACATCATTTATTTTTCAGATCTTGCTTGCCCTTCAACAACCCATTGTGATGTGGTAGTGAGTGCTGTTTGGAAAAAACATTCCCCCATTTCTGGAATGTTCTGTATGAAACAAATCCCACTCCCCTAAAAAATCTCATAGAAATTATACAAAAAAGGTTCTATTAGGGCAAAGTGCCCCCTTAAGTTCTCAGTGTTTGATTATAAAGATCCCTAATGTACTGAGCTACTAACCTCTGTTTTTCATTATAAATAACACTATAAATAAAAATGCACTGAAATATTTTAGGACAGACAACATTCATGTTACATTAATGTCGTATATAATTTTTGAATGCAATAGATTTTCTAGAAGCATTTAATTTACAGTATGATCTGTTTTGCAATAATGACAGAAGACAGATGTTTGAGTGGTTGGGAAGAGTCGAGACAATTTCTCATGGGAGACGTCTGTGAAAGATAAATGTCTACAGATAGCAAGTTGTGTGGCAGGCTCATCACTGGGCAGGGTAATAAGGTCAATGCAAAAAATAACCCAGGGGCACATTTCCCAGTAAACGTGCTGAGCTGAATGAAAAAAAACACAACAAAATCCCTGCCTTATGTTGCAGAATCCAAGCCCATCGAGTCAATTGCCAGAAAACATGACATGACCTTTCAGATCCACTGAGCATCAACGGTGAGCAGGACTGGCGTGATTTCCGTTTCAAAGCACCCTGTACCCCTCTCGCCCACTCGCTTACCCGCAGGGCTCTAAACTCTCCACTAATAATTACTAAATGTAGTATGCACTCTACAAGAGACAAAAAGTGACTTTTAACTTGACCTACATTTCATGTATGCTCTGTATTAACATTCAATTATTTCTCTCAGCTTTCATTCAGCTCTTATTGGAAGAAATGTTAGGACTCGCATTTTTATAATTTATTTTTGTTGCTCTAGCTTCTCTTAGAAAATTACAATCCATACAAGGCAAATATTTTATCCTGACAGCTATCCACACTAAATAAAAAATATTTGATCACAGAACAGAATGTTAAAGATGTTTCAGGTTTTGAGAGAGGAACAACCACACCAGCCCTAGACCTCAACATCTGGCTTCTTCATCTGCATGTTTGTCTGCGACCAGCTGCCAGGACAGTTGATGAAATTGTGTTTGCACAACCAATTAACTTCCGCAAAAACTGTCAGAAACCATCTTAGTGAAGCTCATCTTCATTACCAGGTTCTTGACCTGACCATTTGACTTCAGTGAGCAAATGCTCAACTGCTTGGAAAGTGTGCCTTTCATGGATGAATACTGGTTTTAACTGTACCAGGCAGATGGTGTGTATGGCAATGGTTCTCATGTGTGCTAGTTCAGTGGTAGTTTAAACACCCAGACCAGCTGTAGGTCTCTGAGGAGTGTGTTGAGAACAACTAGTGTATGGCATCACATTGGAGAGCAATTTCCTCAGCATTGTGAACAACAACATTGTGAAATGCAAAATGGCAGCAGTGGGGTTATGGTATAGGCAGACATAAAATACAGACAATTAACACAATTGCACATCAATAATTGTCTAATTCTGTAGACAACTCCTGACAGCTGAACATTTCCTAATTATTCTGTGACTAACCGCTGAGAATGTTTGGGATGTTCTGGATTAATATGTACTACAGCCTGTTCCAGTTCCACTGGCAGAGTCAAAGGAGAGGCACAAAGTCGCACCTGCTAACCCTGAAATCAGATTGGTTTCCAGCTGCCCCCCAATTTTCATGAATGATATCAATCACAATAAGAAGTACAGTGAACATCAAATTGTTGGTGGATTTGGTGCTATGAATTTTTGTGCTTTCTTTTGATATAAAGTTTTTTATTTTTCATGTGGACAGAAGTATTGTTTGTTTTTTAAACAAATGCTCAAAGAAATGATCATACTCCAGTGTATGTATATTTAGCATAGAAAATTATACATTTTCAAATACCTTTTTATCTACATGAACATAAACATGTCAGCTTCTTTGAGGAAAAGGAGCAGCAGACTGAGGAGTCGTAATCATGTTCTTTTATTCTCTAAAGTAAATGAGTGGCTGAACAATGCTCACGGTAGTGAGACAATAACACACAAAGACCAGGGGAGCAGAGGGAATATATATACTGGGGGAAATTACTGTTGATGATGATCAGGTGTGCTAAACAAGATAACAGGTGTGATGAGTTGATGAGATGGGCGGCGGTGTCAGAAAGCCGGTGACATCGAGTGCCGGAGCCTGCCCCCTACAGGGGGAGGAAGGTGAGCAGAGGGCGCAGTCGTCACAAAACAAGACACCATTCAATAACGGAAGTTAAGGAAACTAAATGTTTTTATTACTCTAATGCACATAACTTGAACTTTGTAAAAATAAAGTCTGTGACAGCATTCATTTTCTGTTCTTTACTTCTTTGGACATCCACCCCACTGGTTTACTACTGTTCCCCAAGTGCCCCAACACTGACAATATTCTGGAGCCGCCCCTGTCCAGTTGCCATCAACATCCAACTTTGCACTGTTTTTTTTATTGGGCCAAATGCATTCATTTAATTTTAATTTGCTTGTATGAACCTTAACTCCCTTAATTGTTAACATTGTTGCATTTAGCATTTACATTTTGTTCTGTGTTTTATTACATAGCTGTGATAACCTGCCCACGACCTGTATTATTATGAATTGCCAGTCATGTTTTACGAAAATCTATTAGGGCCTATAAACTAGAATACTTCCTGTTTATTTTCTGTTTTTTGCCCTTCCCAGTGTCTATAGATGACTAAGGGGAGTTTGGCATGTGCGCTACCTCATACTGTACAGATACTTCAGTAAAACAGAAAGTAACATATTAATCCACTTAAGAGTTCCTAATTACTCACCAAGATTGTAAATATTTGTGGACTGTTGTGTACAATGTGTATTTGGCTTAGTTGTCTGGGGAATTGTGGCCTTATTTCAGGCAAAGTGAAGGCTGCCCTCATCAGATATGGGCTGCCCAAACTGGGCCCTACTAGGCCAGTATCTAAAGTGGAGCCGATGAATAAAACCTATTGTCCCTATATATCCTCCATAAGAAACTTTAAAAGCACTACTAAACCATACTTCATTAGACCATCAAATTGCAAGTCTAGAGAAATACACTACCGTTCAAATGTTTGGGGTCACTTACATATGTCCTTGTTTTCCATGACGTCATACATGAAATAAATTTGAATAGGAAATACAGCTAAATGAATAGGAAATGTAATCATTCCCAAGGTTAGAAATAATCATTTTAAATTGAAATATTCATTACCTTCAAACTTTGCTTTTCTCAAAGAATCCTCCATTTGCAGCAATTACAGCCTTGCAGTCCATTGGCCTTCTAGTTTTCCATTTGTTGAGGTAATCTGAAGAGATTTCACCCAATGCTTCCTGAAGCACCTCACACAAGTTGAAGTAGCTTGATGGGCACTTCTAATACATCATATGGTCAAGCAGCTCAAATGAGATCCGGTGACTTTTCTGGCCCCTCCATTATAGACAGAATACCAGCTGACTGTTTCTTCCCTAAATAGTATTTGTATAGTTTAGAGCTGTGCTTTGGGTCATGGTCCAGTTGGCTCCAGTCAAGCACAGTCTACAGGGAATGATGGCACAGGGTTGCAAAATGGAGTGAAAGTCTTCTTCAAGATCCCTGTTACCCTGTACAAATGTACTTTTGGTAAAATGGTAAATCTCCCACTTATTTTGTTTTGCCTATCATAGCCTTTCCTTTAATCGGCCACTCTGAGATGTCTGTTTCTTTGCAACTCTTCCTAGAAGGCCAGTATCATGGAGTCACCTCTTCACTGTTGATATTGAGACTGGTGTTTTGCAGGTTTTATGTAATGAATCTGCCAGTTGAGGATGTGTGAGGCATCTGTTTTTCAAACTGGTCATTAATGTATTTTTTCTATTGCTCTGTTGTGCAACTGGGCCTCCCATACCTATTTCTATTCTGGTAAGAGACAGCTTGTACTGTTCTATGAAGGGAGTAGTACACAATGTTGTACAAGATCTTCAGTTTCAGTGATGTTTCTAGCATGCAATAGCCTTCTTTTCTCAACATGAATAGGCTGATGAGTGTCAAAAGAAAGTTATTTGTTTCTGGCCATTTTGACCCTGTAGTTTCTCCATACACTTAATTAGTCTAAAGAAGGACAGTTTTATTGCTTCTTTAATCAGCACAAAGTTTTTTTGCTTTGCTAACATAGTTGAAAAGTGTTTTCTAAAGACTAGTTCGCTTTTGATAAACTTGGATTAGCAAACACAAGGTGCCACTGGAACCCAGGACTCATGGTTGCTAATGATGGGCCTCTTTTTGTCTATGTAGATATTCCATAAAAAATGTACCATTTCCAGTTACAATAGTCATTTCCAACATTAACAATGTGTTTCTGATTAATTTTATATTATTTTAATTAATAAATGCAGTTTTTCTTTCAAAAACTAGGAAATGTCTGTGACCCCAACATTTTGAATGGTAGTGTAAATATATTATTAACAAAAGAGCTCCAGCCTACCTCTGTCCAAACTTTAAGGTACAATATTGGGGTTCACAGAGATGTGTCTTTGACTAGAAAAATGCCTGGTCTGTGGATTAAAGGTTTCTGCATGGCAGAACCACCTGGATCACTGAGCATCTGTGGTCCACCGGCCTTTTTAAAAGAATAGTGAACTTATAAACACATTAAAGGGACATGACCATCATTCTGGTGATTTTCACTGAAACCCTCACATTGCTGGTGCTGTAGATATGCTTTATTACTGTGTTAACATTTTGTGACAGTTCTGCGACAGTGCAGAACCTAAATTGAAGATATTACTTGATGCAGCTACACACTGTGCAAGTCCTACAATTTCTTATGGTTGTGACCATAAAGCTCTATTTTGGTCTCGTTACACAGCTTCTGGCACACATTATAGTGTGCCAGAAGCTGTGAGGTGTGCCAAAGTGTTGTCGGGCATATTGTAACCAGGCTTTTTTATGGCATTGGCGCAGTAAAGGCTTCTTTCTGGCAACTCGGCCATACAGCTCATTTATGTTAAAGTATCGTTGCATTGTGCTTCTTGAAATAACCACACGGTCTTTTTCTAGAGCAGCCTGTATTTCTCCTGAGGTTACCTGTGGGTATTTCTTTGTATCCTGAATTCTTCTGGCAGAAGTCATTTTTCTTGATGAACAAAATTTATTCAAGATCAAAATCTTTACTGGGTATTGTGTAATTTGTTTTGAGACCTAGATCAGATTAGAATCTACTTTATTGTCATTGAACAGTATGAGTACAGTACAACAAAATGCTGTTTGCATCTAACCGGACGTGCAAATAGAAAAGGGCCGGTCATTTACAAATATTAAGTGAAGTGTATGTTACTGGTGGAATATACAGCAGAGAGGTGCAATAAAGGCAAATACAGCACAAAATGGCAATTCTAAATTAGCAATAGGCAATAGGGGAGTGCAGAAAATGTAATATGTATGTGAGAGTTGGAATTAATAGTTACGCAATGAGGCAAATGGAAGTACAAATGGCAATTCTGACTGTGAAATCTAACAAGTTGGAGATTCTGTGTAACTGAAATGTGGAGATAGCAGCAATGAGGTTCTCATGGTAGACTTGCATGTAGCATCCCAAAAAAGTACAATAGCAATTCAAAATGTGCAGTGCAAGCAAATTGTGCAAGCAAAATGTGCAACTGAAATGTAGGGATAGCAGTAATGAGGTTCCTGAGGTAGACAAGTAGTGCAAGGGAGTAGTGCATCAGGGTCCCTGACAGGAAGTACTTAGTTATGGGCAAGTGGGTATGCTTAGTGATGGGATTGGTCGCGGAGTTCAGCTGGGTTAGAGTAGATGAAGAAGCTGTTCCTGAGCCTGCTAGTGTGAAATCAAAGAGATCTGTTCCGCCTGCCTGATGGTAAGAGGGCAAACAGTTTGTGGCATGGGTGTGAATGGTCTCTCATGATGCCGTGTGCCCTGCACAGATACCACTTATGCTGAAGGTCCATGATAGCTGGGAGCTGGACCCCAGTGATTTTCACCACCCGTTGTAAAGCCTTCCGGTCAGTCACAGAGCGTCCGCCAAACCACACTGTGGCTTAGATCGTCAAAACGCTCTCGATTGTGTTGTGGCTAGAAGTTCACGAGGATCTGGGAAACAAGCGGGTTGCTTTTCATTCTTTTCTTATATAGTTTGCTTTTGGTTTTTAAGTTCCATCTGTATGTATTTTGTTTGATCGCTTTAGAATTTGAAAATGTGCAGGTGCTGCTGTGCCTTTTTGATCAGGGTTGAGGGTCCTGGAGAGGTCCTCTCCTATAGGCTGACTCATAATCATAATTATAAGTGAATATAAGCAGCCCACCTTGCTGCTGGCAATGATAGCATGTAATGACCTGTTGCTATCTTGACATTTCTGCTTGTTATTGAAAATGAACTATGGTATAGGAGCCTGGTAGCTACCTATCTAGCTATCCATCTGAGTGGAAAACATGTCTTTCATTCGCTATATATATATATATATGCTTCAGGATAAACTAATTATGGCTTGAAGACTTGGATTCTTGAAGACTTGGAAGACTTTGATCAAGTTGGATTCTTCAAAGATCATCCCACTTTCTTTTTTCCTAGCCCATGTTCCAGAATATCACAGTAAGTGCATGCTAGCTAGAACAGTGCAGTTGTTCTCAAACTGTGTGCCTTCGCCCACTGGGGTGCCTTGGGAACTGGCCGGTGCCTTCAAAATAGTTGTATTTATGATGATTTACATAGCTATAATCATATGTTAAGGGGTACATTGCAAATACTTATTTTCATAAATGGTGTGCATTGTGACAAAACAATTCTCAACCAATGAGCTAGACTAGCTAGCTGTGCCCTCTTCACCAACCTGAGCTTGGAACTTTAGATGAGGCAGGGGCACACTCACGTCCTGACTCATTTGCTACATACAGGACATCAAAATCAAATAAATCAAAATGTATTTTATAAAACCCTTTTTACATCAGCAGTTGTTACAAATTGCTTTTACAAACACCCGGCCTTAACTCGTCCTCCACCTCCTCTAGCCATGCCTCCACCTTCTTGCCTTCATGATCCTTTTTCATGATCCTGTAGTTGAAAACTGCTGCATAGAACTGCTTGCACTCTATAGCAGATATGATGTCTATTAGGACCTTGAGTGTATGGCGAGTTCAAAATCCGGATGCACGGCAGAGAGGTGGGACTCAAGTTATCTATTTATTTACCAGACCTTCAAAGATTTTAGATAAGCAAGGCATGGTTAGTGATTGGCCTTTAACAGTCTGGGTATAGCTTGTCACCCTTTTTGAAGAAGGGAATGGGTTGGGAGCCGCAGTGGTGTTGTTTGTAGCAGGAGTAGGCTTAGCAGATTCTAATATTTGGCCAGCCATAGTAAAGTGGTTATTGAAGCTTCATGTAATTTGGGCTTTGTCGGAGGTATCTGTGCTATGAACGTTTAGTGTAGTTTTAGGGCAACTGAGAAGATGCAATTTTGATTTTACAGTGACCAATGGCATTTTTAGATTAGAGCCCCAACCAGCACATATTCTGGTCATAAAAACCTGCCTTGGCTTTCCTAATTAAGAGAGTGCACTGACCACAGTCCACAGAAAGTTGGCTAAGTTTAGCATTCTCTTGGAATGGCTGCTAACTGTAGATAGATAGCAATATGCTTACATTTGCATTATTTATGTAAGTCTGGAAGTGTCCATATACTTACAATGTGCACCGTAGCTGGGTACTTACTGATCTGTTTCACTTAATACTACTGTACTGACCAACACAATAATGTCTGACACCTATTTGTTCTTTTTAATTGATGTATTCATTTTTCTACTTTTTATCTGTGAGTCCGTTTTCACGCTTCTGCAGCTACTTGTTATCTTGCACTCACTCATCAAGAGTGTGTTCTGAGATGTTTGTAAATGATGTTCATAAGTGCAGAACACTCTATGGCGATCTAACTACAATGCTATCATTCTGAGCAGTGTCTAGTTTGAATTTACAAACGCATCAAGGTCCCCAAAATTGCTGTCAGTGACCATAGTTTTGAGCACACAATTGTAAAGTAAGCACCAAATAGCCCCTGTTGTATCAACATTTTTTACTGCTGGTCATTGGATGTACCGAAGCTCAGCTTCTAGGGAGTGGAAGTGGAGCATGTCCCAGTTTTAATTGTCTAGTAACAAAAACTCATGCTATTAGTAGGCATATCTAGGGCCAGATGGAGTCTATAACAAGTAACCACGAAGGCATTTTGTGTTGATTTATCTTTTATAAGCAAAAGCTCAAACAGTTTAGGCAATGACCATTGAAATGTAAAAATAACAGAGCATGTTAGCTTTTCATTTCTGTTGTACAGCTTAGCCCACCACAAAAGGTGTAACACAGACTCAGAGATATAGCATAAATTGATCATGCTTAATTGATTCAGCAATGATTTTATACTTGATTAGACATTGACCAAGTTCATGGAGATATTTTTTCTAAAGTTGACCTGACGTATCATTGCAGCCGGCTAACGAAAGTTTGGCTTCTTTGCTAAAAAGCTTTTGGGGATTGAGGAGTAATTATTTAAATAGCTAGCAGCACTGTTTCAGGGTCTTAGCTCGCTAGTTCATATTTTGTGTGTGCATATTCCAAATCATTAGGTAGCTGTGAAAATCTGTATTTTGTTTTGGATTATGGATGTTTTTGGTGCTGGTTAATGAACAAAAAATATCTGTAATGTAATGTGGGTTAGGGTCAGAGCAACTCTTAGTAAGCATGTTTTACATTCCTTCTGGGGATTAAGCTGACTCTGTGGGGAGGTCCCCATTAGAAAAAACAAGAATTACTCTCTTAGGGGTTAGGTTAAGGGGGAAATGTCCAGTTAGGGATATGCATTTAGGATAGGTTACTTTCAGGTATAAAGGTTAAGTCATTGAGGTTAGGGTTAGGTTTAGGGAACATTAAATGTTTTTTTGCATCTCCACTAGGTTAGTTATAGAGGACTGCAGGTGTAAATCAGTCATGCAGACAGTCTAGGATCCACAAACCATGTATGTGGACTGATTTAGATATTCCATTTAGGTCTACTTTTCAGACATGTCAGAATCTAAAGTGGATGGTCCAAACATTTCAGAATGGTTAAATATTTCAATCCCCCCAAAGGGGATGGTTAGCCTAATTTCCAGATCTTCCCTGGAGAACTGTAGGGGAAGAAGGGGAGAGCATTTATTGCCTGATGGTAGCTTTTAGAGGTCACACAAATTCTGATGACCATTGTAATGCAATGCATGCATGGAAAGACCACCAAATTTGTAGGCAAATCTATAATGTACGCTCACTTTAACCAACACAGTCTTTGTGGATAGTTTGTTCATCATTTTAGTAACAAACATTAAAGCTTTAGAACTGTACTATTTAAATAGTAACTTAATGTACATTGTTTGAGATGCATTGCAGTGACTAAGAGATGTGCTCTTTCTGTGTATTGTGTCTAATAAACCATTACATTTCTTGGGGGATTATTTTAAGATAATAAGTTGAGAATCTGGTGCTGTTCCATGCAATATTTGGAACAGCGTCAGGACTCCTGGAGGGCCCAGCTTCTGTCAATGCTCTCCCTGCTACTCCACCAGCCGCACCGCCAGCACAGCAGAAAGCCCAGCAGCCGCTAACAATGTTTTGGGGCGGCTTTGGCAGCCACCGCTGAAAGAAGGCGGACCCCCCCCGTACCCCCAACTCTTTGTCTTGCGGCTGGAATCGCGCCTTGGGGGGTTTCTGTAACCGCAGGGTTGACTATTGGTAAATTTTTATGTTCTGTGTTTTTCAGTTCTAGCTAGTGTATTTCTATGTTCAGTTGTTTCTTTTCAGTTCATTACTTTCATATAGATCGCGGGTACAAGCGGCTGAAATGGGTTTTCTCAGAAGGGTGGCTGGCATCTCCCTTAGAGATAGGGTGAGAACTCAGTCATCCGTGAGGAACTCGGTGTAGAGCCACTGCTCCTTTGCATCTAAAGGAGCCAGTTGAGGTGGATCGGGCATCTGGTAAGGATGCCCCCAGGACGCCTCCCTAGGGAGGTTGTCCAGGCAGGAGACCTCGGGGTAGGCCCAGGACTAGGTGGAGAGATTATTTTCGACACTGGCCTGGGAACGCTCCAGGATCCCCCAGTCAGAGCTGGCAAATGTAGCTGGGGAAAGGGACATTTGGGGTCCCCTGCTGGAGCTGCTGCCCCCACAGATAAGTGGATGAAGATGATGTTGATGATGACTCATCTTTGTTATGTGTTATGTTACGTGCACATTGTCCGGTCGCTCAACTCTCAAATCTCTGATTGCTGAGGGCGTATCTTCTTAATTTATGCCAGTAACAACCAGTCAACCAATATAGGGTAAACATCAGTCTCTGCAAATATTAGTAAGTATTTAGTATTTGCGTGACTCCACTACTAAAAACGGAGTATGATGATGCCAAGTCAATGATTTGTCAATGTTAAAATAGCAATTTACTTGTGCATGTATCACTCACCTGTGATCCCAATGATCTCTGAAATCTTCCATGCATCAATTTTTAGATATATATCTCTGTTTAATCCCAGAGATGTGTCATAAATAATAGGGTCCCTCTGTAATTCTTTTTTGCTAGCGAGTAGAAAAGGGAAGGGACTTCAAGATGCAGAGAACATCTACCCTGCCATTGGTAATCGTCTAACTCTGTCATTGCCTGCCTGCAGGAAATTAGCATAAAGTTGAATATTTCTCAACTCAACTGTCGCTGGGAGATTTTGTCTCAGAGAGTAGCTCTGCGCACTTTTGCCGTGATTCACTGGCTCTTACAGAAAATTAGAGCTTCCCTTTGTTGCACTAGCAAGCAGACAGTGTGTACGTACTGCAGAGTTAGTCTTCTGATCTGTGTCTTGTTTTCCCCTGTTCACCTCCTTATTTAGTCTTCCCAGTTTCCTGGAAAAAAATGTTACGAAGAGTTCCTGTCCAGTCTTTTCAAGCATTGTCTAGTCTTGTATTCAGTAAGTCAGAATTAATATACATTAAAGTTGTACTGCATTTGGGTCCTGCCTCATCTCTACAATCTGAAACTCATAGGAGCCCTGCTACTGAGCCAGGAGCCTATGTACCATGGGGCAGAGGCGGTTTAAAGATTTGGTGGCCCTAAGCAGGGACTGGTTGAGGCCCCAACATCTCACATTTTTTATCTTATTGTCTTTATCTAAGTCATACCGTCAACAATTTGACCATTCCTTCCTACTTTATTGTTGAATGGAACTGCTACTTCCAAAGACACTTGCATTACTCCGTTTCAGTAGAGTAAATCAATTAGTTAAAAAATAATTATAAGAAGGGTACGCACTGTACTGCCTTATAAGCTATGACCACAGTGAATAACAAAATATTTTGCCATTTTCTTCAATGTATAGTTTCTTAATCATGATCAAGTGCATTCATATACCTTTCATTTCTCACTCTCCTGCACCTTTCCTTATCTGTCAGCTGGGAGGGCCACATACAGTTAGGTCCGGAAATAATTGGACACTGACACAAATTCTGTTATTTTGTCTGTGTACCAAAATATATTAAAGTTACAGTTAAATAATGTATATGTAATTAAAGTGAAATCTCTCAGCTTTGATTTGAGGGTATTCACAACCAAATTGGATGAAGGATTTAGAAAATACAGCTCTTTAGTATGTAACCCCAGCTTTTTCAAGGGACCAAAAGTTATTGGACAGATGACTCAAAAGCTGTTTCATGGATAGCTGTGGGCTATTCCTTTGCTATTTCTTTATCAGTTAGGCAGGTAAAATGTCTGGAGTTGATGCCAGGTGTGGCATTCACATTTGGAAGTTGTTGCTGTCAAACCCACAACATGCGGTCAAAAGAGCTCACAATTCAAGTAAAACAGGCCATCCTTAGGCTGCAAAAAAATCATCAGAGAGATAGCAGGAACATTAAGAGTTGCCAAATCAACAGTTTGGTACATTCTGAAAAAAATAACTCACTGGTGAGCTCTGCAACACAAAAAGGTCTTGACATCCACAGAGGACAATAGTAGTGGATGATCGTAGGATCCTTTCCATGGTAAAGAAAAACTTATTCACAACATCCAGCCAAGTGAAAAACACTCCCGAAGGCATATCATTATCCAAGTCTGCCACAAAGAGAAGACTTCACGAGAGCAAATACAGAGAGCGCCCCACAATGTGCAAACCATCCATAAGCCTCAAGATTAGAAAGGTCAGATTTTGCCAATAAACATCCAAAAAATACCAGCCCAGTTCTAGAACATCATTCTTTGGACAGATAAAACTAAGATCAATATGTACCAGAATGATGGGAAGAAAGGCTTGGAATAGCAGTGTGATGGCATGGGAATGCATGGCTTCCACCAACCTGTCTGGTGGCAGTTTGTGATGGTTCAGGTCAGGGATAGAGCTTTCTTGTGTGACTGTCAAACAGTCATTCAGTAAGTACTAGCCATAGCCACTAAGCTATTTACGTTTATGACAAGTAGTAGCCAAAGTCAGTAGTAGCCACAGCAGGCTTAGCCTGACTGATTAAGCTACCTAATGTATTTTGGGCTGCTTCAGTGATAAACAATAAGGGATAGATCATTTGAGTAAGAGAAGGGGGTTTGGTCCAAAACTAATAATGTATTAGAAGGCATGATTTAGTTTCTTTGAGAGTTAACCATCACCGCTCTACTGAACACCACAAGTTTATTTTCAGTACAAAGAATATTATTGAGGTTTAAATCTGAGGTCAGATATTAGGACTAAAGTCAGGCCAAAATAATCAAATTTCATGGATGTATTTCCCTTTCCCCTGTCCTGTGTCTGTTGATTTGATGTCATGGTTAAGTTCTCTTTTTTTAGGTTAGGTCACACCAATTTGCCACCTGGTGAGGTGGGGAGGTAACGAAATATCGTTTTTAATTGGAGGGTCGCTTTGTACTGGGACAACACATCCTCTGGGTATCTCTGAAGGGCTCCAGCCACAGGAAATCCCCCACCTAATTAAGAGAAGAAGAAAGATTAATTGACTAGTTCAGTAACTGGCAGCCTCAGGACTTGATCAACTTTGTTGGAGAACTCACCAATTAGACCTTAGCTCAGCATGATCCTTTCCTCAAAACAGTAGTAATCCTATCATGATCATTAGCCTCTGCAATCGTCTAAGGGGATCAAGGTTTACATGCCCTCATTTCAAAATGCAATAAAGAGCTTTGTATTATGCCAAATGTCCACATTAGGGAAGGTCTGCACAATCCTAAAAGGAGCTGCCTGGTGGTAAAAGAAATTGCCCCACTCTACAGGAATGAACATATAGTCCACAAATTAAATTGCAAATAAAATTGACACTGTATTGCTTTTACCAGGGTAAAATGTTGAAAACAAACAAGTGAAAGGTATAATTGGCAATTAAGTTCAAGAAAGATAATTGATATCCCACAGTGGAGGCCAGAGATATGTATTTAATACATTGTGGGGGAGCACAGGTTCTGGATCTGCCTGGCTGGGTTATGCATGAATCTGGTCCAGGTCACAGAAAAAGCAAGGCCATAGCAATGTAACAACTAAGTGAAAATATAAAAAAGACATGGTGATCCCAACCATTTCTCAAATAATAGGCCAGGCTAATTTCCTTTGGTAAACTGCTGACATTTTTGGCTCCAATTAACCATAAATTTAAACATTCTTTGTTTCCTTTGCTTTTTACACTACATTCATAAAATTTTTCTTGTCTTATTATTTCTAAATAATCTTTTTTAAATAGAGATATAATTAACTCCTGTAGGAGCCATTTTGATGCAATGTCCTGTTGGATACAGACACTGAAACAGCAGGGTGCTACAAAGATGGATGTCACCCTCAATCAATTCAGGAGTCAATTCTTATCTCATTATGTATATGAATGATGTAGATATTCAATTGTCTCTGTGACTAAGGGCTGGTTATTTTTCTTGGGTTGATTGATCATATTGGTTGATATTTTCCTGGCTTAACCTTAGTCTTGACAGTTTGTCTTTTTTAACGCCTCCATGAACACAGAAGCATCAGCATGGTTTTCTTAAGTTGACAAGTTCCCATAGTGATCCCAGATTTGGGACATGTTTCTCATCAACAGTTCATCTCTGTATCAGTAATTTCTTGGGATTATTTAGGGATGTTGGTACCAGGATGATTTTGTGCATACAGAATATAAAAACTGAGGTTACCTGTGTCACGGTCCCGGCCAGCTGGGGCCGTTCCGGTCCGTGTTTTCTGTATGTCGGTGATCTTTCTTGTCCTTGTTTCTGTTGATGAGTGTATTTAGTTCACCTGTGTTTTGCCCCCACCTGTTTCTGTTCTGCTCGTTAGTCTCTGTATTTAGTTCAGTCAGTTTCTCCCTGTGTTTGTCGGATCATTGTCATGTCTTGTCGCGTTTATTGCTCCTGCTCCTGCTCCTGCTCCTGCTCCTGCTCCTGCTCCTGCTCCTGCTCCTGCTCCTGCTCCTGCTCCTGCTCCTGCTCCTGCTCCTGCTCCTGCTCCTGCTCCTGCTCCTGCTCCTGCTCCCCCTGTTTAATTTTTTTTTTTTTTGTTGTAGTGCACGGCACTCTGTTTTGTTTTCCTTTTAGTTTATTAAAGTCCTTCCCTTGAACCCCTGCATCTGCCTCCATCTCCCTTTTTGGATTTTATGTTTTTTGGATTCCCCACACCACCTCCGCTCGTGACAACCTGTGGGTTTTTCTTTGTATCATAAACAATTCTTCTGGCAGTTTTTGCTGATTTCTTTCTTGGTCTACCTGACCTTGGCTTCGTATCAAGAGATCCCCAAATTTTCCACTTCTAAATAAGTGATGGAACAGTACTGACTGGTATTTGCAAGAATTTGGTTATATTTTTATATTCTTTTCCATCTTTATAAATGTCAGGTTCTGTTTTGTTTTGGCTTTGGTTTTGAATTTTGCCCTGTCATGGTTGTTTTTTATTTGTGTTCTTACTCGCAACCTGTGTTTGTGCTTATTGTTTTCAACTGTGCCTTGTTTGCTCCCTCCTTGTGTCCCTATTAAAGTTCCTCCTGCCCTAGTGTTTCTTATTGGTCACTGAATGACGTTACTGTGTTTGTTCTTGCCCTGTGTGCCATTTTTATTTTTGGAAGTTTAGTAAATCACCCGTTTGCCATTTTGGAAAACCTCTGCGCCTGTGTCCTGCTTCCCATGCTCAACTCATGACAATAAAGTTCCATTTCCTTGTCACACAAATTTTTGGACAGTTCTTTTCTGCTTCCCATGGCTCAGTATCGAGCCTGGTTAGTGCATCCATGT
This sequence comes from Esox niger, assembly GCA_016801105.1. NCBI lineage: Eukaryota > Metazoa > Chordata > Actinopteri > Esociformes > Esocidae > Esox > Esox niger. Next base: position 74,340 of record JACXGJ010001159.1, on the reverse strand, counting down.
GAGAGCTGACGAACACTAATTGCAATTGAAAAAGCCACAGGTGTGGGACATTCACGTTGAATTGCCATTTTCACTTGTGTGTGTCACCTTGTGTGTCTGTAAGGCCAAACATTAAAGGGTAGGTAAACTTTTGATCAGGGCCATTTGGGTGATTTCTGTCTTCATTATGTTTTAGCCAAAGAACTCTGTGATAATAAATGGCTTAATATAATCCCTATCATTAAATAAAATATTTTTTTTCAGTCATGTTTTCAAAATCAATGCCAAAATTTCACAATTTATTTCAGGGTATGCAAACTTATGAGCACAACTATATCAGGCATGGTTAGGCAGGCAAATAGTTACTTCCAATATTGTAGTAAATGTACAGTATTTTGTAACAGTATTTTAACCATATCCAAAGAGTACTGTATGCATTTCACAGTATAAGATTGCTTGTCAGAGATCAAAAATTTCTGTAGCTGCTAAACCTAACCAAATGAAGCAGGAAGTTAATTCCCACAGGCATTTTTTTTATCCATATGCAAGGCACAAATCAAAAGGAATAACTTGTTTGCAGTCTTGATCCTGATTAACTTGCTGTTTTGCACTTTTGTCTTCGGATTTCTGTTAGTTGCTTCATGTTGCTTTGAGAACTCATATCAACATGTTATTTGTCAGCTTTCTTTTATAGCTAACACATATGCACCACTAATTGTAAATCAATGCGTGACCTCTGTAGCTGTGCTTGTAAAAATGAGCAAAATGGGCTATGAAAACATTTATTGTTTATTACAATAATAATAATAATGCATTGTTTTCATATAGCGCTTTTCAAAGATCTTAAGACAGTGTCTCACGTTTATCCTCTTGATCCTTTACTAAAAATATCTTACATTTCAAGTAAACCAATTGAAATAAAAAAAATCGTATAGGATAAGTACACTTTTTTTACCCGGGGCCCATTTACAGATTATCTAGCATGGTCGTAGTATATAGTGTAATTTCTCTCGTAAATTATTCAATTTGCAGAGATTTTTTTTCCTGCAGGCTCTCTCTGGGCTATAATGGAAGTGAACTGGGCAAACGATATAGCATTAGAAAAGATAATACAATTGGTTTTCCAAAATGACAAGGCCATGGCGTATTGATATAGGTATGTTCTCCAGAAAAGTTTATACCAATGAATTGATTTGGCAGCAATAGTGTTCTTTTGAAGACCCCTGACTCTGTACAGACATGGTAGAGCAGCTCCAGATAAGATACCCATTATTTGCTGCAGTCAATGGGTTGCAGATTTTAGGAAGTTACTACATGCAAAGCATATGTGACAAAATACTAAACTCACACCCTTCATTCTGACATATACATCTGGCCCAATGGTGTTGGCACCCTGGAATATGCAGACAATGTAGAAAAGGTGTATAAGATTCCCTAGTAATAAAGCTCAGTATCCATATTTTAACCTTATAGTAAATGTTTAATATTTAATATTTGTGAATAATTAGAATTCCAGTCCCTTACACCAAAGCATTGTTTGCCTGTAACTGAATGTTTTACGTTTGGGAGGTGGTCCCAGAAATCAAATGAATGCCCTACCAAGAGGCATGATTCTAAATGCCTTTTAGTTATATTATAAAGCCTTAATGTGTTTGACACTTATTACACACAGGTTTATGTAATATACAACAGTGGTTTGAAACAAATATGTTTCAGTAAAAATGCATAACCTTAGAATTATGTTAAACATGGCCGCATTGGAAATTATAGCTATTCTTAGTATTATTCACTAAGAGAAGGGTTACTGAATAAAATGCACCTGTTTGTCCCAAACCTATTAATGCTTTCCCAGTAATTGCAGAAGCAAAGTCAAGATCCATCAGAATTCACAATTGACCAAAAACTACAACCAAGAGTAAACACAAACAGAAAAAGGTAGAATAAAGCACTGTACCAACCAGATGCCCTTAATTTTGCAACAAAGAACTAGATATTCATATTCAAATAAATCTGCAAAGATATTTGCCTGTTTTAACCATACTATGCTCCAGTTTTAACCTCTGTAACTTACTGTTTGCCAGGGCAAGGTTATACAGACCCTCAAAACTCATAGGGTGGAGTGCTGGGTCAACGTCAATCATGGTAATATCAGCTGACACACTGGTGAGGGTGGCGACAGGGCAAGGTTATGTGTCACTGAACGCTCATGGCCAGCTTTTAGAACATGTACTGCCAGTGCGCTCCCTAGAATGGCCCTTCACGGAAGTTGTCCCATATGGACATGGAGAGTTCCTTAGGCTTGATGAGAATCGAAGCCTTCTTCAGTAGATTGCTTTCCCTAGGCCCTGAGGTCAGACTGATGGATCAAGTCTTATTTATCCTGGAACTTTGCCATGAACACAAAACACACACAAAACACACACACAAACACTTGATACTACATCTCTATATTTAGAAGTCAAGAAGGACCCTTTGGCCTAACTCTTTGCACTGAACTACCGAATACATGACAACAATTAACCTTGCTTCTTGTGGCCTAGGGTGGTATAACTGTCTAAGTGGCTGATTCTGATGCAGATATAGCGCAGCAAAACAAATAAACTATCCAGTTGGGATTTGTCACAATACAGGTACGTGCACAGCTATTGGTCTACCTGTACCTGCATACTGTATCTAACAAAATATTTTGATGTGCGTGGTTTAATTTTCAAGGTCATTTGCCATTTCATACTGTTTTCTCTACACTGCTTAAACCATGTAGCTACCTGTTTGATCTGCGTACATAACAAATATTTGTTAATAGTATTCATGTCTCAGTAAATTGGGTGCGTGGCATCATCAGGGACCCTTCACATCTATGCCACAAACTGATTGCCCTCCCACATCAGGGAGGCAGTACAGGTTCCTTTGTTCCTCTGTGCTACTGTAACCCTACTTAACTCTGTGACCCATCACTAACCAACCCCCCCTCGCCTTCCAGGGACCTTGTTGCACTTCTCCCTTTGTATTATTCTGACACTGCCTTGCAAAGTCTGATATTGGAAGTTTTCAGTTGTTACAGGTATGTGTCTACCTCTGGACCCTCACTGCATTTTTTACACAAAACAGCTGCCAGATTTTGTGAGTGCTTTGCTCTTCTGATAACTGGAGGAGGTCCTGGAAGTGGAAAACTGCTTTGTTATATTATCACATACCGTCAGCAGGTTTTATGAAAATATCTATCCAAATCTAACTTTCACAGGAGCAGGTAAAGCAGCTTGAAGTAGTGGAGGCATTTGATTTTTGATGGTGCAAACACATTGTGTGTGGTTGTGTGAGGTACCCAAAGACCTTAAAATATCTAAGGTTGATTGATGCTCTCCTGCTTAATTAGCGCATTGCACACATTTCTATTGATGTTTATACGCTATAATCTTACAGATTTTACATTTTATACATGTAGAACATATACTCAAACAGTTAAATTTAAACCACATACACCTGTTGTGCATTATAATATTGATATAATGGTTCATTAATTCATTAATATTGTCACTACCTCAGAAGGACTGTCACTGGCCTTCAAAAGCCTACTCTAATACTTTTGTATTTCAATGAATAATTTGGCGTACATATTTTATTTACCTATATATAGATTTTTTACTACTTCTGTTCATTTATCCATAGGTATTCTTTGTTTCCATTTGCAATAACATGAACACTTTATACTACTGTTTGCACTTTCTGTTTGCACAATCCAAATGAAGACAAATGTACTTGTTTGCCACTATGTATCACAGCCGTAAATATTTAAGCACAAACCTATAACTCATTTGGATTGCCCTCTACTGACAAAAAGGATGATACTTTATCCTACATCTTATCAATGTGTATAGATATCTAAAGTGATTTCCGATCATGGACTGTGTTACTACCAGGTCTAATGACACCAGACAACAAACAGAAAGGGTCTGAAGGAAAACAAACACTAGCTGGAGTTGGCAAACTGAAATAAAAAGACATAGAGTTAAGCCCAGATGTATTCATACCCATGCCAATTTTTTAGCTATATTGAATTTGTATTTGACCAATAGGTTTCCTCTGACTGGAAATTACATTAACAAGTGACAAAACAAGGTAAGACATTGTGCTGGAGATACAAATAAATAATGTGAGGATATTACATGTTAAATATTTACCCAGGGGTACATAGGATATATCCTCAGTGTTAATCTGCCCAATTAATTCATATTTCGCAGCCTCTTTTAGTTGAATAGGGATGGGTAAGCTACTTAATATGTTGGCTAGCTGTGAGAGCCCCCTCCCCCAATGCTCCATCTCTTCAACAAATCTCATCTTCTGAAGACAGAGTGCCCTCTTGTGTCTCTTCATGGTAACTGCTTCAAAATCAAGAGTTAGGTAGGATATCTTTCTGGAATGACACTTCAGGGTGATTATGTTTGTGTTTTGAAAAATGCATGTGGGAAATGTTTTACCAGCTGTTTATATGAGTTTTATTAACTTATAACTGCTACATTTGTTCTCATTATGTGTATCAATCCCAATGTCTATTCTCTTGATTAATATACGTAGTTTGCTATTTAAGATCAAAACAAATGTAAACTAATTTGATTTTCTGCCATTATTTTAACAATAAATAATTTATGTATCTCAAGCTAGTCTGCAGAATTCATAGATATATAGAACTTAGTTTCACTATAAAGAAAGACCATTTAAGAAGCCAACATGTATAAAATAGTGACAAATGGACAAAATAACTTTTCATTTTAAACACAAAACAGCAAGGAGAAACATAAATACAGGTGTGGGATCTAATGCGGCAATAAATAAATGATCTACTCTCTCCCTTGACAACCGGGTACGAAAGTTATCATTTAAACCACTATACGACGGCTGATTACTAACACAGGACAGACAGAACCCCTTTCCCAATGTCCCCCTAAACTCTGAGCCCTCACCGACTTAACTGATGTCACCTGGTAAGTGATTGAGTGCAACAGGCTGCAAAGGCTCAAAATGCTAGAAATAGTAATGGGACAGCACTTTGGACATTATCATGTTACCTTGATGACACTGAAACGTGTTGCACACTATTGTGGGTTTGGGATTTTTTTCTTTTATGTTATTTACTTTTTTCACAGCCAAGGCACTGAAGCCACTGACTGCCTGATTTATGTCTTGCATGCTCTTGCTCTACTTAGTGGATGAGAGGTAATTATCAATAATTATCTATATTTGTCAATACTCAAAGTACTATTTTTGGTCAAAACAGCATCACACACAGTTCTGGCTATATGAATTATATATGTATTATCTGTTATGGAAAACCCTCACATGGGTTGTTTCAGTCTGTTTCCTTAGCTTCCAAACCTGAATGGGTGTGTGATTTTGCTTGTCAGAGAGTCATGGTCATCATCCCACTGGAAACAGATTGTTTTGCAGGAGATGTTGGAGCGAGGTTGAGATTGCATTCCAGGTAGGCATCAATCCAAGGGGCTGTTAATGCACTTTTAAACACTTGATGGCGATGGCATACAGTGCCCTCCACGATTATTGGCACTCATGGTAAATATGTGGGAGAAAAATAACTGTTCTTTATCATCTCGATCTCACTCAAAATGAGAGAAATCTAACACTTAGTTAAGATACAATTGTTCAAAGAAAATAAACAAATTGGTATAGTTATTATAGAAATTGAAAAACCTGGGGTAATTTTTGGATTCAGAGGCCAAAAGTAAGTGTCAGATCTTATTCAACGAAAATTGTGTAATTTAACTGTTCCTATGTTAGCTATAATGTTACAGTGTCTGAATGTCATTGTTAATTTACATTCTTGCTTTAACTACAGTTATTGGTCTAATAAATGTGTGTACAATATTTATTAACCTCCTTGGTTTGGCATTGAATAGGCTGTGGGTAAAAATAGGTTAAAGGGCAAACTACAAAATGCTGAAAGTATAACCTAACTTATTATAACCTAAATGTAATATCAGTTTGGCTTAAAAGCAAACTAATAAATGCAACAAGGAAATCCAAATGTAATAACATGCGCAATGCAGTGTATTACTGGTTATTGAGCCTTCTGTCTCTTCGTGAAGTACAGTCATTGCTTTTTGGTTTAAAAACTGTCACATTGTATAGCCTCACAATGTCAGAGAATGTAGAGTGCCTTGCAAAAGTATTCACCCCCTTGGCTTTTTACCTAGTTTGTTGCATTACAGCCTTTAGTTCATTGTTTTTTAAATCTGATTTGTATGTGATGGATCAGAACACAATAATCTTAGTTGGAGAAGTGAAATTAGAACATAAAACATAAAACTATTCTTTAGAAAAAAAAAAAATTTAATAGAAAACTGAAAATTGGCATGTGCATATGTATTCACCCCCTATGTCATGAAGCCCATAAAAAGTTTTGGTGCAACCATTTACCTTCAGAAGTCACATTAGTGAAATGATGTCCACTTGTGTGCAATCTAAGTGTCACATGATCTGTCAGTACATATACACACCTTTTTTGAAAGCCCACAGAGGCTGCAACACCTAAGCAAGAGGCACCACTAACCAAACACTGCCATGAAGACCAAAGAACTCTCCAAACAAGTAAGGGACAATGTTGTTGAGAAGTACAGGTCAGGGTTAGGTTATAAAAAATATCAAAATCTTTGATGATCCCCAAGAGCACCATCAAATCTATCATAACCAAATAGAAAGAACATGGCACAACAGCAAACCCAAGAGACGGCCGCCCACCAAAACTCATGGACCGGACAAGGAGGGCATTAATCAGAGAGGCAGCACAGAGACCAAAGGTAACCCTGGAGGAGCTGCAGAGTTCCACAGCAGAGACTGGATCTGTACATAGGATGACAATAAGCCGTACACTCCATAGAGTTGGGCTTTATGGCAGAGTGGCAAGAAGAAAGCCATTGCTTTCAGCAAAAAACAAAATGGCATGAGTTAGCATAAAGGAATGTGGGAGACTCCCAAAATGTATGGAGGAATGTGCTCTGGTCTGATGAGACTAATATTGAAAATTTCGGACATCAAAGAAAACGCTATGTCTGGGGCAAACCCAACACATCACTCAAAGAACACCATTAAGCAGCCGGGACTGGGAAACTGGTCAGAGTTTAGGGAAAGATGGATGGTGCTAAATACTGGGATATTCTTGAGCAAAACCTGTACCACTCTGTGCATGATTTGAGGCAAGCACGGAGGTACACCTTCCAGCAAGACAATGACCCTAAACACACTGCTAAAGCAACACTTGAGTGCTTTAAGGGGAAACATGTAAATGTTTTGGAATGGCCTAGTCAAAGCCCAGATCTCAATCCAATTGAAAATCTGTGGTCAGACTTAAAGATTGCTGTTCACAAGCACAAACCATCCAACTTGAAGGAGCAGGAGCAGTTTTGCAAGGAGGAATGGGCAGAAATCCCAGTGGTAAGATGTGGCAAGCTCATAGAGACTTATCCAAAGCGACTTGGAGCAGTGATTGCTGCAAAAGATGGTTCTACAAAGTATTGACTTTAGGGGGTGAACAGTTATGCACATTGACTTTTTCTGTTATTTTGTCCTATTTGTTGTTTGTTTCACAATAAATAAATAAATCATCTTCAAAGTTGTGGTTGTTCTGTAAATTTAATGATGCAAATCCTCAAACAATCCATGTTAATTCCAGCAACAAAACTCAAAAAATGCCAAGGGGGGTGAATACTGCAAGGCACTGTATAGTCTCACAATGTCAGAGAAACTTTGAGACAGTTTCAATTTTAGTTATATATTTAGAGTAATGTTATAAGAGAAACATTTTTGGTTAGATGAGTGAAATCTAAAATTCTTTATTAAAACAGACAATTAATTCCCCTCCCTATGAACTGCTACACCCGCAAAAAAATAAAATTTTGATAATATGCAACTGCCGTATAAAAGATTAAATTGATTTAAACCATACATGGGGAAAAAACATTAATAAATTCTGTTCAATTGTTGTCCAATGCAATGTAGGCACTAGACAGGGGTACACTTGTGTATTTGCATATGCTACTGTGCAAAGGTTTGGGGTCACTTAGAGGTTTCCTTGTTTTTGAAAGAAACACAGTGAGATCTTCCTTGGGATCTATCTGGATGCACCCAGTCATGATGATGTAGCCCTAGTAAGAGATGGTGGAGCATAGAAACTTACATCTTTTGGCCTTGATGTTAAGGTGATTCTTCAGGAGATGCTGGAGAACATGTCGAACATGAGCTATGTGTTCTTGGAGTGTGCGGTACAAAATGAGAATGTCAATAAGGTAGACAAAACAAACACGTTCAACATGTCTCGGAGGACATCATTTAACAGAGCCTGAAATACTGATGGCAGGTTGGTTAGACCGAAAGGCATTTCTCAAATGCTCTCGAGGTGATAGGCATTATGAGTGGAAGTGGATACCGGTTCTTTGCTATAATGTTTTTTAATCTGAGTAAGCAGGAGGTCGAACAATGCCAGCAGTGATGGACATTTTGATGACCGCCTCCATGACTTTGGATTCAGGACCAGAAAGGGAGTACAGACGACCACAAGAAGGTGACCTTCCGGAGAGAAGGTCTATGCTGGCAGTCTAGATAGGTAAAGATATTCCGCAAGAATGGAAGATTGATCTATGTTTTGTCTGGACTAAGAAGGCTTTCTACACAGTTGAGTTGGGCTGACTTCAGGGAGAAGGCATGGCAGAAGGAATTCCAGCCTTTGCTGGAACCCGTAGACCAATCGATGGTAGGCTTTTTGTTCTGTAGCCAAGAATGGATTACAGTAGCAGGATTACAGTAACATGTGGTAAACTGAAACTGGAGGGCTTCACGTAGAGTAACACGTAACGTGATGTGAGTCACAAGACCGATGGGATGGTTATCCAGACGCTCTTCAGGTTGGGAACGCTAGTCCTCGCACTGACTCTGAGATATTCGGATCTCTGTGACCCCCAATGGCTAGAATGACAAGTGGATGACATCAATAATTGATTGTTGGAGGATGCGGCCATTCTAGTTTTCATTCCCTAATACAGATTTTGATGTGGATAGAAATGGCAATGAGTGAATTGAGAGGCAATTAATGAACAGCAAGCTAATTTTTAATGCTGTCAAACACAGGGGTAACAAACACTTTCTTTACCTTTGCTGTGAAGTTCTGAAGTTGAAGCAGATGGAGGATTACTGTTCCCAAATGGCTGTGGCCCAGGAGAAAGCTCTTCCAGTTATGAGTGTGATTAGATAGGCAATCTTGGAATGGTCAGTAAGAAACGAAGAGGGTTGGAGCTCAAATATCAGAGAATACTGGGAGTTTGTGTGTCAAGATCTCCAGTGTAGCATTCAGGAGGTAAGTGGAGTTTTCACCATGGTAATTCTTCAATATGAACAGATGTAGTTGGCTCAGGGTTTTCGTAACAGTGAGTTGCCTGATGGATAACTCATGGAACAGCTCCAGTAGACTGGCAAAGGTATGTTCTTGATAGTCCGAAATATTCTGGGATCAGTGTGGATTTGCTGAGGCTAAGTGCAAAGCTGTCCTTTGGTCTGACAAATCAAAATTAGAATTTCTAGGAGGGGGGGTAATCACGGACGCCAGGTCTTCCAGGCTAAAGAGAGGAACCATCCAGCTTGTTATCAGTGCACAGTTCAAAAGCCAGCATCCTTGATGGTATGGGGGTGCATTAGTGCACATAGCATGTATATATACCCTTAATGCTGAACCATATATACAGGTTTTGGAGCAATATAAGCGGGCATCCAGACAACATCTTTTTCAGGGAAGGCCTTGCTTATTTCAGGAAGACAACGCCAAACCACATTCTGCATGTATTACAACAGTATGGCTCCATAGTAAGAGTCTTGGTGCTAAACATGCCTGCCTGTCAATCATGGAAAACATATGGCGTGTTATGAAATGAAAAATACAACGAAGGAGAACCCTAACTGTTTTGCAGCTGAAATCTTATATCAAGTAAGAATACATTTCGCTTTCAAAACAAGAGCAATTGGTCTGCTCAGTTCCCAAACACATAAGGAGTATTACAAAAAGAAGTGATGCAACACACTGATAAACACTTTGTATTTTTTAAATGGTATATATTTCCAGAACTATAAATTCTTATGAAAACAAATCTTTTTAAATCAATAAAATACCTTTATCAGTCTGTAATGCTGCTTGATGGAAGCTGTACACAGGTGCTGAGAAAACAGGATACTTAAATAAAAATAACTTGAGAACAGAAACTTCAAACCAGACAAAAAATGTGGTGGAAACTCATTCTCACAGGACTTAATTCTGCCAATTGTCCAACAAACAGTGGTGTCCACCAAAGAATTACCAGATTATGTTGAGAAAGTACGAATTTAGATTTCTACTGGTGGTGTGTAATGGTCTGTGTAAGATCTCTTGTACATATACAAGAGATCTTGTATATGTATGAAACAAATAGATCATTGCTAACATTTGCAATCAGAATTTCTCTTCATGCAATTCCATGAGTGTGCATCATAGTAATAGAAACAATTTTATCCAATTTAGAATAGATATCTGGTATCCCTTGGACTAGCCCATCTTGATAGTGTGTTAGATAACTATTGTTTTTCCATCACATTTCTGAGGTAAAATGGTTTAGATTTTTCCGCAAGTCCGTCTTATATACACACAATAAATAATGTCAGTTGGCTAGAGTCCCAGCCTTTTACAAAATATAAGACAATAATGTGTGTGAACATATGTACCACGTATCTATGTTGAGATAAATGAATAAAAAAACTGTCAGAATGTTACAATTCTCTAACCCCCGCCAGGGGGACTCTACACCCTGGTATCTCTATCCTCACACTCACGGCACTAGGATGAACCCATCAGTCCCTTCGTAAAATAATCTCTGCATCAGTGTCTTAAAAGAAGATTTTGGGACCTAAAGCATGAGCAAAAGCATACCATATACCTACTTTTTTGCATTTAGCACCTACTTATTTCTTGTAGATTGAAATCAGACTGTTGGGCTACAACTGCATGAGAAAAAGATGGGGCAGCAGTGTACATGGTTCAAAGGTTTGAGCTCACTTTTCCTTGTTTTCCATTGAAACATACATGAAATGAGTTTGAATAGGAAATATAGCAAAATTGATAGGAAAGATAATAATTGATACGTTTAGAAATATACATTTTAATTAAAATAATTGTGTCCTTCCAAGTTTGATTTACTTTTTCCTAACCTATGCAGATGACACTCAGCATTTTTTCTCCTCCGGTTCCGCCATCCAGGTGACAACACGCATCTTGGCTTGCCTGGCTGATATCTCTACTTGGATGTCGGTCCACCATCTTAAGCTTAACCTTGACAAGACTGAACTTCTTTTTTTCCATGGGAATGCATGTCCGCTCCAGGATATGTCCATCATGGTTGACCACTGCACAGTGTCATCCTCTCTGAGTGTAAAGAACCATGGCGAGATCTTAGATGACACTGTTCTCTGCTAACATCAAGGCAGTGACTCGCTCCAGAAAGCTAATGCTCAACAACATATGTACACAACGTACAACACACATAGAGTACGACCTTACCTCACTTAGGAAATAGCAAAAGTATGTATCCAGGAACTTGTCATCTAATGTCTGGATTACTCTAACTCAATTTCTGGTAGGACTTACTGGTAGGACTCCCAGTGTATACAATTAAACTCATTCAGAAGACAGCAGCCCGCTTGGTGTTCAAACTCCATGTCACCCTGCTTCATCACACACACTACATAAGTCCACTTCAAGACAATGGTCTTCCACCTTATTGGTGGAACCAGCTTCCCTTTGAGGCTAGGATATCAGTCTCTGCTTATCTGAAAAGTCCCTTTTCACAGTGTACATAAAAGAGTTGCACTAACGTGTCTGTCTTTTTTAATGTTTTATTAATAACACACTCTTCTATCCAGCACAGAATTTTGTAAATATAGTGAGGGGGAAAACGTATTTGATCCCGTGCTGATTTTGTACGTTTGCCCACTGACAAAGAAATTATCAGTCACTAATTTTAATGGAAGGTTTATTTAAACAGTGAGAGAAAGAAAAACAACAACAAAATTCCAGAAAATGCATGTCAAAAATGTTATAAATTGATAAGCATTTTAATGAGGGAAATAAATATTTGATCCCCTCTCACTGTAGCTTATGCGCTGAGTACAATGCACTATTTAACTGTGTGTTGTAATTTTAGCTAGCTCTTTTAAAATGTATGCACTCTGAATAAGAGCGTCTGCTCAATGACTACAATGTCAAATGTAAATCCCAGACATTTATGTTCAAACGTGTTAGATTCTGGACAAACAAGGTACTGCACTAACCTGAAAAGGTTATCTGGAATGGCTTTGAAAGTAGTACAGTCAAGAGGCAGACAGGTAATTAATTAACCATGTCCAGAAGGTAGCAGATGACAGCCACATCGCACTTCTTCTATTACAGGGTTTGGGATTCCATGTCTCAGGGGCTTCAATAACCCAGGAATCTCTTCCAGAAATGAAATACATGATAAATATAAAATGATGCATTGGCTTGTGGGTAAAAACCATCGGTATTAGATGAGATGCTCAGCCATTGTGACAATGCTGAGTACTCTCTCTTTTGAACACTGGACTACTCTCCATCAAATGTTACAGTCTGGTCCAACACCAACCCTTTGGATCCACAATTTTATCTCAAACCAAAGGTGGCGTGTCAGTAACAGATTCCCACAGGCCATCTTTTTATTTTTACAGTCAAACTGTTTATGTTTTAGAGTATGTTATCCCACAGTGGTGCTCAAATATTTGCATACCCTTGGAGAATTGGGTAATATATGTACCATTTGTAAAGAAAACATGAGTTAGTGACAAAACACATGTCTTATTTCTTATGGGATTAACATTCAGCTGTAAGTCATAACAAAATGGCACAATCATAAAACAAAACATAGCAAAAAAGAAAAAAATGAACTGTTCAAAAGTCTGCATAATCTTAGTTCTTAATACTGTGTATTGCCCCCTTATGCATCAATGACAGTGTGCATTCTTGTGTAATAGTTGTCTATGAAGCCCCAAATAATTGAGGGTGGTATAGCTGCCCATTCATCTTGGGAAAATGCCTCCAGGTCATGCAAAGTCTTTGGTCGTCTTGCATGAACTGCATGTTTGAGACCTCCCCAGAGTGGCTTGATGATATTAAGGTCAGGAGACTCCAGAACCTTCACCTTTTTCTGCTGTAACCACTAGAGGGTCAACTTGGCATTGTGCACAGGGTCAATTGTCATTGTCAGTGTCAGAATTTCACAATTTCTGCCAGGGTATGCAAACATATGAGCACAACTGTAAAGGCTTATGTGTGGTACATTATGGAAAGGTGTAATGAAATGGTTGGGTGAATAGTGGCAGTAGATAACATACTCACATGAGTTCCTAGTTTGGTGCATTTGAGGACAAGAAATTATGAAATGAATTATCTTTTACCACATTAGATTTTACTGTTTGTTTCATACAGTGTCTTGCAAAAGTATTCAAACTCTGTTACCTTATATTCCTAAACTACAAATGGTACATTTTAAATCTCAGAGAAACCATGCAACATTATGATGTCTTAGTTCAGACAGAAAACGCCACGTCTTCGTTACACTGTTATTGGAGAAACAATACATATAAAATGTCTTGACATTATGTTGTGTTTCTTTGGAGTTTCTTTTGTGTTTCACCGCCATCACATAATGGTGCCTACAATACTACTAATTAACACATTAACGCTGTAATATTGCCCTAGGAACACCAGCAGAAGGAAACAGAACCAACAGGTGGAGGCTGAGGTGGTGGGTGGGTTTAGCAACTGCACACAAGATGACCAGCAGAGTAGCAGACAAAGTGAGTACCCTGAACAACTAAAATAGAATGCCATATTTGATAAGGGAATCATGACACTGGTAGGAGTGATTCCGACATAAGCCGAAACATCCCTGAGCCAATGCTCATTCGGTTCCCTGACTGAATTTGCTGAAGTTCAGTCCTTATTGGCACCATTGAAGAAATGTTGGGCCACAAACCTTATCCCACTATCCTGAACAACATGGAGCAAATCTGCTAAGATAAAGTGGATAATATCACTCCAAAACACCAACCCCTAAAGACTTCAGGCTCTTACAGTGATAGGAGGCTCTACTAATATTAATATGTAAGGGTAGAATACTTATGCAAGCAACATATTTTAGTCTCTAAAATGTTTCTCTATTCAAAACCAGTGTCACCACAAAATAACTTTAGAGTTTCAGTGCTCTAAAATATTGAACCAATACGAACCAGTGTCATTGTTTATAGCTTGATCTTACACTAAATATCGTAACATCAATCTAACATTTTTTCTTTGATTTTTTTCTTTGTAGTTTGGCAACAGCAGTTAACTGTCATGGAGGTTATTTAATCACATGTTTGGAGACTTCATGAACAAAGATTTTAAATCACTTTGACAATGCTCCAAATGTGATCCCTGGATATTTTTTGTACATTCCCTCAGTGTGCATGAATCGACTTTCAGGCAGGTTCGAAGGAGCATTTGTTAGGTCAGGCATTGATGTTGGATGAGAATGCCTGGCTCGCACTTGCCATTCCAATTCATGCCAAAGGTGTTCAGTGGGGTTATAGTCAAGGCTCTGTGGAGGCCACTCAAGTTCCTCCACACCAACCTCATCAAAGCATGTCTTTATCTACCCCACTTTGTGCACAGGTTCATGCTGGATAAGGTAAGAGCCTTCTCCAAACTGTTGCAACAAAATTGGAAGCACCCAATTGTCTAAAATGACTTATATTTGAATTAATTTTGTAGCATTTAGGGGACCCTTCACTGGAACTAAGGGGCCTAGCGCAAACCTTGAAACACAGCACCAGACCATTATCCCTCCTCCACTAAACTTTACAGTAGACACTATGCACTCTGGTTGGTAGAGTTCTCCCAGCATCTGCCACACCCAAATTCGTCCACCAGACAGTGCCAAATAGTGAAGTGTGATTCATCACTCTAGAGAGCGTTTCCACTGCTCCAGAGTCCAATGGTGGTGTGCTTTACATTACTTCAGACGATTCTTGGCATTGTGCATGCTGATGTGAGGCTTGCATACAGCTGCTCAGCCATAGAAACCTATTTTGTGAAGCTCCCAATGCACAGTTCGTGCTGTTGTTGCTTCCAGAGGCAGTTTGGAACATTGTGGTGATTTTTAGACACTACATTCTTCAGCACTTGGTGGCTCCGCTCTGCGAGTATACCTGATCTACCACCTCATGGCTGGGCTGGTGTTGCTCCTAGATGCTTCCACATCACAAATATTGTGGCAAAGGTGGCATCCTATGACACTGCTACGTTTTACCCATTGTACTGACAATGTTTGTCTATGGAGATTTTATGGCTATGTACTGGATTTTATACACCTGTGATCGGTGGGTGTGGCTTAAACACCTGAACTCAATAATTAGTAAGGCTGTCCACATACTTTTGGCCATATGGTGTATGTTAATTATTACTGATATGGTAAGTTATCATTTGAAATATTTTTAAACCAATTGCTTGATTTTGAAGGTCAACAACCGTGTATAATTTAATTTGTATGTCAGCCTTTCCTATGTTGATGGATAAATAAAGAAGTTTCATGTCACTTCATATTTATTCCCCAGTGAAACAGTAGGTCATGGATGACAACTTAGGAGTTCCAACTGACTGATTAACTTTAAAAAGTACAATCGAGGGTTCTTCTTTGCATTGAGACTTAACATACATTTGTAGATGCAGCGATGTACTGTGTTCACAGACAATGGTTTTCAGAAGTGTTACTGAGCCCATGCAGTGAAGTCCACTTCAGAATCATGTCTGATTTTATGCAGTGCTGCCTGAGGACCCAAAAAAGTCACAGTTACCCAATATGTGTTTTCAGCCATGTCCCTTCTATTCAGAGATTTCTCAGAATGCTATTATGTACTGTAGATGATGAGATCCCGAAACTCTGCCATTTTTACTTTAAGAAATATTTTTTTATTGTTGCACTATTTGCCTGCACCGCCTTTCAGAGTGGTGAACCCCATCTTTTTTACTTCTGAAAGACATCCTTTCTGGGATGCTTTTTTCATAGCCAATCATGTTACTGATTCGTTGCGAATTAACCTAATTAGTTGTGAGATGTTCTTTCAGGTAATTTTTTTAGCATTACCAAACTTTTCCAGTCTTTTGTTTCTGAAACGTGTTGCTGGCATCAAATTCAAAGTGGGCATATTTAAGAAAAAAATAAAATGCCCCAGTCACAAAATGTTGTTTTTTGTACCATTCTCTCTTGAATCCAGGGTTTAAATTATTTGCACATCATTGCATTCTGTTTTTTCTTTACATTTTACAGTGTCCCAACTTTTTGGAAACTGTGTTGTAAATCTAAATTAAATACTCTTTTGATCCATTGTGGATTTAACTCTTTCCAGCCAGAGCATTCTAATTTCACAATCTACAGAATAGCCAGTTCTGTCAGGAAACCCATGTTGTAATTGCCCAGCAATGCATCAGCTGATATCACATTATCAGATTTCATACCTGTCAGGTTAGTCACTCAATAGTCACTTGGTATGCTGATGGTCGTACTAGCATGTGGGTGCAAATCCACCCTCGACCTCTGACTCCACATTTTTATGGTTTTACTCCACGATTTTCCTTCTTTTCTCAGCTTGAAAATGGCTTGCTTTTCTCACATAGACAGCTCTCTGGTCTTCATGTTCATTTATCCTCTTCAACAAGAAATGCAGTCTTTATAGGTTTAAACCAAGGATGGACACTTAGACTAGTCATGCAGAGCTATTTAATGTTTGAACAATCAACCTTAAAGGCAACACCTGGGCAACAAGAAGCATCTGTCAGTCACACGTTCCAATACTTTAGCGCACTTGAAAAATGGGTGGGTTCCAACAAAGGCTGGTATGTCCTCAGTTGTTTAACACATCTAGATGTGAATACCAGGAAATGAAAGCTGAAATTACTCATCTTTTGATCTTAAACCCAAATGTCTTCAGTCAACAACAAAAACACGTAATGTTGATTAGCTATAAGATCCGGTACATGTTAAAAACAGGTTTGTAATAGTAACGCTGGATGTTTCAGGTGTCTGGCCAATATACAATGTGAAGAACGGTATCCAGGCAGTCTGTGTCACATAGAGCCTAAGAACAAACCTTAGTTGTCACATACTACACCCCTTCCTGCCTAATTGCTTGAATATATTACATCACCATTTAGTTTCAGAGGCAATTTAAGTATGAATATTGAAGAATGACTGACCAATAAAAAAGGTATTTCAAGTATTATTAAATATGGAAGTGCATTAAATGCATGTCAAACACACATATAGACCATAGGTCCCATGAGAATTAGTGAGTGGATGTCAAATCTGTATCCAACCACATGTTAGCATCCATTCAGACCGGAAAAACAGTTCTTGTTCCATAAAGAGGATAAAAAAGGTCAATATTAGCTATTATGGAAGTCAGTGAAGATTGGTGTCAAAACAATGGATTATTTTTCCTATTATGTGAGATTGGCTGGAACTATAACCTCTATAGTTATGGGAGCAGTAAACTGACTCAGGAGGACATGCCCTGAAAGTGGTCTGGTCCTCTGTTCCCTCAAGTTATATAGCAGGTTTCTCCCTGCACCCTCATGTGTATAGGACTAAAAGAAAGTGAGCAAGACATAAAATGTTCAGTCTTAACAGATGTCAGTGTAGCTACTATAAGAGACAATATAATGTAGATTTACTGGCCAAAGAAATCAACAATCACAAATGTGCAGTTAAAAATGTCTAGCCCTTGAATTGTAAATCGGTTAGGTGAGGGCCATGGGATCTGTAGTGACCAGTCAGGATCCCTGTTTAACATCACATCCAAGACAGCAAAATGTTCAAAACACTTAAACCAATTTCTGGTCTCCAAAATAAGGCCCTACCCTGCTTAGCTCAAGAGGCAAGTGAGCAATGGAATACAGAGAACTTCTATGGAGAGTAGGGATGTCAAGAAATGTTGTAGTCGATACCAGTACAAGTGAAATTCCATGATTCTCAATACCCAATTCGATACCACGGTAAAAAACTAAAACACAACAATAAACCCAATGTACTTCAACATTCACTCTTTTAATAGAAACATTTGAACATTACAAAAATCAAGTGTCATGTAACACACACACACACACACATAATTAGTCCGGAAATATTTATTTAAAACGTAAAAGATATAAAGTTCATATTTTGATGACAAATGATACAGACTGAACAGTAAGGAGCTACGGTTACATTACGAGCTATGGTTACATTACGTTTGCCTTAACATGGTAATCTTTTGCCATTGCAAACGTAATATGGAACATAGTTGGACAGGCTACACAGCAATGCCAGTTGTCTCAAACAAAAATAATGTTGACGTGTATTTGAGGTTAAAAATATAGCAAGGATAACAATTTGGATACGTTGTAAATGTAACGTGAATTGAAACTCAAGCACCTTGTATTATTGAAATTAATCTGGATGTGTTGTCGAGGTACTTTATAAGATGGAAGTTTTTCCTTTAGTTTTGAATGTTCTAAGGCACCGTTTGCATGCTGGGTTCTGCGAATTTATTATTCCTTGACCACCCGCCTCGAACGCAAAGTACTTCCATAAACGACTCATACTATTTTTCTTTTCGACCAGTCAAGGTGGAGCTGCAGCAGCACTTGCTGCTACCTTTCACGTGTCGGATCGCGGGTACCAACTGGATCAAATGATCACAAAGTCACGTTCATTTGAAACAAACATCTAGATAGCTAACTCGCATATAATACGATTTTCATTTTACAAAGCAACTTTACCTAAAGCTCTTACCTGAATCAAATGGATATGCATCCCAGAATGTCCTGTACACTACCTGCAAGGAACTCTGCTGGAAGTATAGCTATTTGCTGAACGTGTACCCCTCCCCTAAAATCCCATTGGTCACTTGTAGTCAGCTGACAGTTGGCAAAAATGTTACTCAACAGTAGATTTGTACAAACCGTTCGTGTCCGTAGACTGTAATTTGTATCCGCAGATAGTGATTTGTATCTATGGAACGCGATTTGTATCCGTAGACTGCGATTTGTTAAACACATTTCACAAGTACAGATTATTTATTACATATTCACAACTCAGGAAATACAAGTATGCAAACATAACGCACTTGCAATGCAAATCTTTTTAGCAGTAATTTTCTTTGACCCCCCCCCAATCAGATATGAACGAGATCTCAAGTGAAAGGGGTTGTATCTGTAAAGTTGTCTTTCTATTTGGTGATTTGTCTGCGTAAATAAGGAGTTGTATGTGTAATTCTTAAATCGTACATGTGTACATATTTTTGGAATATTTGCCAAATGCTAATTGTTAGCTCTTGCAAGTCTTTAATCAGTCATTGACGGATCTTTAAACACTACGAATTGCAAAACCGTTATATGGATTGTGATTTAGGTGTGCAAATAGCTTTATTTACCCACAAGACATTTGGCAGTCATGTGTGCCCATACTGGGGCTCAAATGACTTTTTAAACATATCACAATAAGCCAGCTTCGTGATGAAGTTTTCATCGATAAATATATCTGCTAGTATGTGCCCGTATTCCACCAGGAACAAGCGTTATTTCTTATTATAGTTTGAAAAGACTGAACAGGAACTTCCCGCGAGATTGACATCGGAACTCACTTGAAACAGCGCGGAAGTGTACTCTGTACGCAAAACGGAGAAAATGCTAGCTTTCATTGCCTGGTTTGTATGTAATTGACGACTCTGACCACACCAGTCAACACAATGTTAAGCTGGGGGATCAACTGTTTTGACGCCAGCGCCTCACGGTCTATGATGCAATTCGCCCATTCCGCTCTAGGTACAGCGTTTGATTATTGGGCGCAGCCCTCCCGGTACCCCAGACACGGCCTGTGCGCCATCAGAGCAGAAGCCCACGCAGTATAGGCTCAGTTGTGTTGGCATTTGCTCTTTGCTATTCTTTATGCTACTTAGTATGAGGCCAGCTGGGCGTTGGTGGTGGTGGTAGATGCAGTCTTCACAAATTTGGACTGCTGTCCTCTGATTTCATTCAATTTTCATCTGAAAAATTCCACTGGCTTGTTTGCCTCTGCCGGGTGTAATGTCTCAAGGTGCCAATTACACTTACAGCTTCAAATGTTAAACACATTGAGATGTATTGTTCTGCTAATTGCTAATTATGATATTTTCCCACCTTGGTACAGTTGACAATCATCTTCAAGAACTTCCAGGAGTGTATTGATCAGAGACAGACGAGCTTCCGTCCTGCAGACGGGTCCAACAACGGTGGAGACCACTACAGAGGCAACACGCTATGCGTTGTTGAAAAGGTGCCTGGTCAGCATGTGAAAATCCAGGCACAGTACATTGGGAAAACCGTTGTGGTCTGCCGGGTTGGCCGATTCCTGACCTTTGCTGTGCGGATGCCAGAGGACGTAGTGAATTCTGTTGAAGACAGAAACAACCAGGACCTCTACCTTTGCCTACATGGTTGTTCCACCAACCAGCGCATCGAGTTCAGGACATTTAGGACCAGTGCAGTGGAGGTCCACAACTCAAGAAGTCAGACAGGCAGCCCAACCCATGGGTTTACCTACCAGGCCGCCCTGGCCAAGTGTGAAGAACGCCTCCCAGTGGGACTTGTACTTTGAGTCCTGCTGTTTTTGATCCGTTTGTCTGGGGACGTCGATTTCACAATGGCTGCCTACTTTGCCTTTCAAGACGTCAAAATGCTTCTATCCAACAAGGACAATTACAATTTTCTTTAAAGGGATGCATTTGGGAAAAATTTGACATCAAGGGTATCAGATGTTTTCATTAGTCTCTCTTAAGTGTCTGACTGTGTTGTTATGGTTTGGGAGCTGCTGGATCCATATATAGCCCTTTGCCAAATTGTCCTCAGGCCAGCTGGCCATATCCAGACAACAAACCCCCTTTGCTGCTGGACCCACTGCACTCTGGTGTAAGGCTTGTATAATGATGGCATGAATACAAGTTGTTGTACAGTTAACAAACATGCATACAGTAAATTTGAATTTTGGCTGTTAAAAACATGCATAGGTATCACATTAATAGAACACAACTTCCCATTCAAGTCAAAGATTTGTCAGTTTTTTCTCCCCATTCCATTTCAATGCCTTCAATTTAATGCCTTCAATTTGAAGTTTATATCATGATTATTCAAAATCAGGGCACTGGTGAGTTTTTCTATTCTGATCATACAACAGCTCAAAGGCTTGCTCTACTATATATAATCAAGGTGGATCAATTTTGCCAAGTTTGTTGTTTACCTTAACATATACTTGTTGTGTGACCAAGTGCAAACATTCTGATTATGATAGTTAGGCTTTGTCTCAGAAGTGTCAATGTGTTTAAGGCTTAATAATTTACCAGATGAAAGAACACAAGGTATCATAATGTAGGAAAGTTTAATACATATGTCTATAAACATATTTACAGTACATTTCACGTGAACAGTGGCTTTTGTCACAAATATAAATTATTTAGGCTTGTTTTCTAGAACACAGGTCTTTTGACATTGTAGGGTGGAGAAAAGGAAGGAGTGGTTATTCCTTGTAACAAGTCTGCCCATAGAGAACATAATACACAGATTTACCTGTGTAATGCTGTTTATTTCCCCAACATCTTTAGGGAGTCGCAGAAAAATATGACAAACAAAATAATTTTGTTCCCACCACCAGTCTTCACTCAACTAGCATTCCACATTTCACGATCACCCATTGAAAACAATATCAAAACATGACTGTTTAATACTGCATCATCTCTGTAGTACAGAATAAGTACAATGCTGTCCATGAACCCATATACAGTATGAAATACAAAGAAATAAGGCACAAATGGAGGAGCACACCAAAAACCATAAGAACCAGAGCAGGGCCAGTCTCTGGTTTGGCACTGAAACAAACTGACCAATAACGGCTTGTCATCTACGACATCAGAAAATACTAATGCCTTTCAGAAGATCAACCTGCAGTTGTGCTGCTGTCACTGGGAATCAAACAATCTTATAGAAGATAAATTCCAGTCTTGTCAAACATTGCTCAATACTATTACAAGTGGAATAAACTGGTAGAGTGCAGTACTTCTGGTGCAATGTATGCTTTAAAAGTACCATTTATACACAACACAGAAATCTGATTGAAATGGCTCATCTTTTGCACATCTACAAATAAAGGTTATTAGGGATAGCTTAAATAAAGTCATAGTGTTCTTCAGAAATTTGCAAAAGAATAACCTTAAATACTGTTTAGAACCATCTCCTTTGCATTAAGTTCTTAAAAATGCTTTGTGGAATTCTTTTTAAACAGTTGTGAAAGTGGTGCATGATCTAAAACAGATGCTTGTTTTTTTTTATAACTACATCGTCTGATTGTGTACTGTCATCTACTTCGTATATGTTAACAAATGCAGAATGTGCAATTCGTATGTTACAAATCTAATGTGTAACATTCCGACATTTGGTGTGCTTAAGATCCCACAGTGTATCTTCAATTACACAAAAACTGAAAACTGCAATGATGCATGTCAGAAAAAGGATTATAAACACGAATGAGAAATGCTCATTAAAATCTTTTAAATATTAACTTCAAGACTAGGTACTGGGCTTAACTTAATATTCAATTTAGACAAAAGGATTTCCCCATGCCCCTTTCCATCAAGAGAAGGGCCCTTTTATGGGATCATTCACAACCAGGTCAATATTAAGATTAATACAAATTTGAAGTTGCGAATGAATGACACACAATTATTTAAAGAAACCTTTTCCGTGGACATAATTATAATGGGCATAAAGAAAGCAAAAATATCAAAGTCATAGTTCCTTGGGGAAAAATCCCATACCGCTAACATTTCAAAGGCCAAATACTTTAGGCACTTTTAATGTTCAAAGATCAGTCAACATCAACCTTTTCCGGCATTGTAATCTTTCCCCAGATAACCGTCCATGGGACTAACCATCCATAGGCATTCTACAGACTGAGACTGAATGCTGACTGATCACGTGTAATTCGAAAAAGAAAATTAGTGTGATAAATTTCAGGATGTTGAACTCATTTTTACATGGGCACAGACAGTTTCTTACCACCATCACACCTGAAAGAGGGGTTTGGAGAGTTCGGTGATTGCAGCCACCTCCCTGTCCCAATGTGGAGATTTGTCTGGCCAAGCAAACCGGTGGGTCTAGCCATTACAGACCTGTCCCTCAGCAGCATATGAAGTTCCTATTGTGTTCCTAACCTGGACCGCTTGCCTTGAAGTAGCAGGCCTCATGTTTTCCTATTGTTCCAGTTAACTTCAGACCCAGCTGGTTTTTGCTCTGCAGGTGGCGAGCGAGAATCCTGTGGGGACTTCTGAGCTTGTGGGGAGCGTGGGTCCAGCAGCAAAGGGGGTTTGTTGTCTGGATATGGTCGGGTAAAGTGTTCTGGCCCTGCTGGTCCTGGCGGTCCCCTATGCTCTGGCATCCTACCCCTGAAGTCCTGGGGATGGCCGCCTCCACTCCTGAAGTCTTGGGGAGGACGGAAGTCATCACCCCGTCTCCTCTTTGAGTCTTGATGTCTGGATCAAGGGGGGATAATGTCTTACTCTTGTCTACTCAGCTACAAGCTCACATTGCACCACTTATTTCAGAATTTCAGTGTTAAAAAAGATAAAGCCTAATTCGAAGGGTTCTCACCTGTCATAATAGGCCCGACGGTCCCTGTGATCCCGGTCATTGTCATATTGATCATACGCCCTCTTCCGAGGAGAGCTGCTGCTGCCACTACGATAACTGCTAGAGCTGCTGCGATAAGAGTCTTCACGTGGATGCCGGTCACCATAGTGATGATCCTTGTACCGATGTGCATCATACGGATGATGTCGCTCTCCTTGCCAGGGCTGGTTGCTATTTCCTGGATAGTTGTATTTACGATCTCTCTGCCAATCTCCTCGATCTGTAACCATGTGAGAAAAAAAAGTGGGCCCTGAGATTTGTTTTGTTCACATATGTAAAATTATAAATCTTAACAATTGCTGCCAGATTGTAAATAATAACAATAATACATTATATATATAGCACTTTTCAGGGACCCAAAGATGCTGTACAAAAGTGACATGGAACAGAAAACAAACAGAAACAAAAGGTTGTGGACATGTACACAGGTTTGTGGAACTGTTTTCCCCCTTAGGATGATCTCTATTATGGGACAATTAGCTTCTCTATTATGGACTGCTAGCAGTGTACCAAAACCATCCTCTAAGTTCCAAAATGCCAAATTAAAAGATAACACTGACTGCCAGCTGCACTCTACTTTCACCATTGTTTTTATTGAATTGCCCCAAAGCACTAATGTAATGCTGTGGAGTTCAGGTTCCCATTTTGCCCTCAGCTATGCATCCTGGGACACTGATTTGTGAGTAGATAGATATACAATGTAAACACACAAAGATTTTAGATTTTGATCAGAACGCAGTTATGAATTTACAAAAGTTATCAATACAATTACCTCTATAAATGGTTGTGGTGTAACAAGAACAATAATGTGGAAACCTGCCCATTTGGTCTTGCAGGTGAGGGCTGTTTCTTCTAATTTTGTTTCAGGACATGGTTGAACTTCACCACCGGTGCCTGCTCAGTGTCCAGCTGTACAGATTCTTCCTCAGTATAATTAGTCTCAAAATGATATGGCTCTGAATAAATGTACCTTTTTTCTATTTAAAAGACCAACAAGCAGGACTCGACAATAACAACGGCCCCAGGCCAGAAAAAAAGTCAAACCGGGACAAGCAAGTCAGTCCCGATTGGGCCACCGCATAAAAATGTGAGATTGTAAAATGATAATCGTATTATAAACTCAACATCCTCCAGTAATTGCTTTATCTGGCACAACCACAAACTACCTTGCAGCTCCTTTTCTGCACTGTTGACCAGTCAAGAGTTGAGCAGTGATGTGACCCGTGGTATTGTTTTTCAATAAAACATTTAAAAACTTGCATGATTTACTCAATTGACAAATGCAGTGGAGGTTAACTACAAGCTCAAACGAAAGCAACAATGTTAACCCCAGCGCAAACATATTTTAACCTGTTTCGAGGTCAATCTGTTCTAAGTTCCCCGCTGGAGCGGACAAATGTGGGTCTTTATACAAAGGCACTGACAACTTTCACAAACAATCCCTGACCAGCCATGCCAATAGCAAACAGCACCTGTGGTCAACATGACAGCCAAGCGGACTGCAGACAATCTGTCTTCAGGGCCCTTGGTTGTGTCAGGAATTTAAACGCAGATGCCTATTGGGTGATTGCACTACATAACAACCGCAAATCTAGTAACTGACGGACCAGCCCGTCGCCTTGTTCCCTGGGGTGAATGAGTTAGTGTTTTGTTTGAAAGTCAAATGCTTTTTTGACACATTTATTTAAGCATTTCTATAATTAGAAATGTAATGAAAGAAATGTAATATATATATATATATATTACAGAATGCATTTCATAAATGATTAATCATATTTAGTAACAAAAGTATTTGGTTCTATGTTGTCAAACAGAAATTACAACTTTTGGAAGGAGGAAGAGTAAAAAAAATCTTTGTGCCAATAAGTTTCAAATCCATTTTGTTTTTCTTTGAGCTCTGAAGACGTGACTCAGACATCCATGCAGTGACTTGAGACTTGTCTGACCTTCGTGAAGTTGACAGGAAAGGAGGATAAAGCTTTTACATTTGGACCATAAGAAGTTCTCTATTTTAGGAGGCACTTATATATGAACTGGAAAAAGACTCTCCAAGGTCACATATATGAAGGTGGAAAAAGACTCTCCTTGACAAAAACAGTTTTCTTACCATCATTTCCAAAGTGTCTTTTGTTGGACTGGTTGTATCCTTCTCTGTGGTGACCATGGGGGGATGTGGGAGAGGGGTGGGGCATGCCTGAGTGAGACTTGGACGAGGGCTGGGTGCTGGTTGAGTCTCGACTGGAACCAGATGCTTCGGCTCTGAAAGGCTTCTTCTTGCTCGACTGGTCATCTCCCTTTTTTCGATGCTCCTTCTGAAAATTGACAAGCAGCAATGAAAGGATTGAGCAGCAGGAACAGCAAAATACAGAATAACAAATGATTGTTACAGAAGCCTGTGAGTATTGATACTGGGAGAAACAAGGATTTGCTCACCTCTTCCTCCTGAGACCGCTTCTTCTGAGCCATCTTGTACAACTTGTGAAGCTTCCTGGCTCCGAACTCTGTAAACTTAGATACAAAGATCCAGAGGTTCCTACCAAATGAAGAGAACATCATAGTTGGCCATGTTGTCACGTAAAAAAACTGTTACACTCCAAATACATATATACAGAAATATATACATAGAGTATCTGTCAGAAGTTTGAACACCTACTCATTCAAGGGGGTTTATTATTTATATTTTTCCACATTATAGAATACCCATTTTGAATCATGGAGAATAGAATAATTCCTTTTCATGCGTTTGAGCAAATCAGTTGTGTTTTGACAAGGGAGTGTTGGTATACAGAAGACCATGCTAATTTTTGTTTTGTAGAAGTCCATATTAACAGATCAAATCACACACACGCAAGTTCGTACAGCGAACCTCATGGGGACAAGAAAATAGAAATTGCATGCTCCCTTGCCCTAATCTTAACCCTAAACCTAACCTTAACCCTTACCGTAACCTTAACCGCAATAAAGTAACATTTACGCCTACATTTTACCTAAGTGTAACGCCTAACCTTAACCCTAAACTTAACCAACAATGCCTGGACCTTAAAGAAACCCCAATTCTAACTCAAAAATGTATTGTAAGTTTGACCCTAAACCTAAACCCTGAGCCAGAAATTGACTTTTGCCTCAAAGAGACCGGCAAAACGACCCCATGAGTCCAATTTCTTATGGTTTTACTATACTCATGGGGACATTTGGATAGACCACACACACACTTAAATGAACAACCAGTATTAATCAAATATTTTGTGCACATATAACTTATAAGTGGATGAGGGCTTACCGACGCCAAGTTTTGACATGCTCTGGATCACTGTAGGCCTTAAGGCACTCAGTTATGCGGTCTCCTATCTTCAGAAGGCAGGTGCGCGTGTGTTGGAGCTGCTCTTGAACAGTCAGGCCATCGTCAGGCTTATCCAGTTGTTTCAGGGCCTTCTTCACTGGCCTCATACGTTCCTTACACTTGAGGAACACACACACACACACACACACACACACACACACACACACACACTTAACTCGAGCTCTTGGCAAATTTCATTACAGTTTGCAGTAACAGCACATTATTAAATAGATTTACACCTACATTAATCTTCCACTGTATGTAAATAATATCGATATCCTAGTAACATTAGCAGGTTACTAGCAGGCCACTAGTAGTTACAAGGTGTAATAACTCACTACGCTGAATGTCTCCTGGTCAAGCTCATCATCTTCCTCTCCAATGGGAACAGGGTCACTCCCAGCAGTGATGTGGACTGGCCCCTGGGGCTTCTTCCCTTTGGCTCCTTTAGCCTGGGATACAGAAGATACAACTCAGCCGGGCCACAATGATTTCCACAAAAACACCTACAATGACACTATTCACTATGGTGATCCAGGAACAAGATTGCAGTACCTTTTCTTTTTTGGGCTTTGGACGCTTTTTTTCTTTATCCCCTTCCTTCTCTTTTTTAGTTGTTCCTTGTTTTTCTTTGTTCTCTTTGTTATCCTTTTTCTTCTGTCTCTTCTTGATAGGTGTTTTTTCTGTCCCTTCATCCTTGTTAAAAAAAATACAGAAACATAGTGAAGTAGTTTTGTTGGATGACACATATACTGTATCTCGGTTCTGCATCCCAGTAGTATGAATGTAACTATGTAAAACTCGCAGGTAATGCGGGGTCATTTGAGGTGACTTACCTTAACCTCTCCTTCCTCCGAGGGGTTGTCTGACAAACGGGGGGAGGAGATGTCATTCCCCTGCTCATCTTTAGGGGCCTTGTTCTCTTTTCTTACCCAAGGCTTCCTCTTTTTTACTTTGGCCTAGGAATATGGGGGTAGGAAGGAGAGACATTTGGTTATGTACTAGAAAACCAGACAGTTTAAGGAGGGAAATGCATGACTGTCTGTGTTTACGTATGCCCTGCCTTTGGAAAGTATTTAGATCCATCCTTTCTCTATACTTTGGTGTGTTATAGATTTTAGTTGTGTGTTTCAATGTATTTTCACCCATCAATCTACTCAAAATATCCCATAATGACAAAGGGAAAACAAGTGATTTGAATTGTACGCCAATTTACTGAAAATGTTGAATAGAAACAGCATGTACTAAGTATTCAGACCCTTTAATTGACACAAAAATAAGCTAATATGCATTGTTTCCTTTGGTCATCCTTGAGATTCCTGTAGGACTAAAATGCCTGAAGTGTGTTTATAGATCTTGGGCAGCTTATAAAAACTTGAAATGCTTCAGCACGTTTTTCTCGGGCACAGTGTGCTTTACCATTGTGAAATGAATGAAGTGCAGAACCCTCCGGACGCTTTGTAGAGCTAACCATTTGGCCCAACTAAGGCAAGAATCGGGCAAGAAAGACCTTGGTCCCTGGACAGAAGCCACTACCGAGTTAGACATATTACATGCCACCTGAAGACATTTGTGGAATGAGGAAAAATATTCTCTGATAAGGCCAAAAATCTAACAATTAGACCTTAATGCTAAGTGCTACAGCTGCCGAAAAACAAGGCACTGCTAATCACCTGGCTAATTCCACCCAAACAGTGAAGTATGGTAGAGGGAGGATCATGCTATGGTAAAGCTTCCCAGTGGTTGAGACAGGGAGACTGGTCAAGATTGAAGGAAGGTTGAACAGGGGGGAAAAAAACAGGTCCTTCATGATAACTTGTTAGAGAACACAGGACCACAAAGGCAGGCGAAGAGTCATCTTTCAGCACAATAATGACCCAAAGCACAGAATCAAGATAATATTGGAGTGGCTTCAGAAGTCTGTGAACGTCCTTGAGTTGATGGTAGAGGCATACCCAGGAATACACAAAGCTGTGATTGCAACTGAAGACTTCTCAAAAGTAGTAAATGAAGGTTCTGAATACTTGTACATGAGTTTTTCATTTTTTATTAATTTGCACAAAATGGGGGTAAACATGCTGTTTGTCATTAGCGTGTGCAACATGTTTAGCAGTGCCGATGGGACCTCCTCCTACAGCGCCCTACATGGGGCCTGGAATGTAGCCAGCGTACAGGGATGATAAGCCAAATACGGGTACAATCCCACCTTTGACAGTAGGACAAACTAAGACAGGCATAGCCGTGCACCTGACCACATCATATTTATGTAGTGAGGCGCACACACAAGTACAGTGTGATGAATAAAGAAGACAATTCCAATATATTAATGAGACTGCATGTCTGCTGGCAATGGGAACTAAGGTAGAGTGTTTATAAAAACATGTTCTCCTTGGAGTCTGGCGTGCCCCTAATATGCAACCTAATATATTTGTCCGAGGCTGTGAGGTCCAGTGCCCATAGTTTGTGGTTTGACTGCATGTGTCTGTGTGTTAACGTAATTGCTTTACAGATAATGGCTGCTCAACTACAAAAAAAGTTATTCAAAAGAATCCAAGGGTTCCAATTCATTGGCTGTAACAGCCGATTTGTTAAAGCATTCAGGTTTTTGCTTACCTCCTCTTTAGTGGCATCTTTATTTTCTGCTTCTTTCTTCAGAATCTTCAGAAGGTAGTCCACTCTGGCCTGCAACTGCTTCCCTTGTGGTTTCTTTTCTGTGTCATCAGGTAGAATCTATGCATGTGCATGGGACATAAGATCTTACTAGGAGCCAAATGAACACAGCTCAATAATTTGAGTAATATTAACAGAGAGCTAGGATTGACATTCTGATGGTAACCTTTTCTGAAAGTTTGAGTTCAGGGTCAGTCTTAATCAGATCCCAGTTTCCATAGCCATGTTCATAGACCCCAAGCAACAGCTGAGTGTCATCTTGCAGATCCCAATCCACATCAAAGTGAGGAACCTTTACTCTGCATGTCAGTTCAAACCTATAACAGAAAGAAAGTCAAATCCCCTGTTACTGTTGTGGAAATGTACTTCTGTACTTTGTTACATCTGTTATGGATCAAAATCAACCGTATATTAGCCTTAATTGGTTCAATAACCAGTAAAAGTGGAGGGGGAGAGAATTCGCTTATCAATGGATCAGCCTTGACTGACTAATGGTTTTGACATGGTGCCTAAGGTTAATTAATATTGCTGCTGGGGGTGTGTTCACTACCTCCTCCAGATGCATTTTACCACTCTGCCAAATTAAGAAAAGTCAAGTCACAGCAGCTTTTATACAATCTACTGCCTGTAAACTCAATGAATGTACTCAGATGTACCTATAATTGTATCTTACTTGTTTCTCTCAGCAGGATTGGCTGACACAGCTTTGTGCAGTGGCTCAAATTCCTCCTCATGCTGAATGATGGATTTGGCATTGACTTGCACCCCTGAGATCTTGATGTTGATACCTCTGCGTTTCCCAGGACCTTTGGCTAAAGGAACAAGGTAAACATGATTACTCCAAACATTAAAAGACATTTACAGCAAAACAATTCCTAAAGAAGCATGTAGACTAAGTAGGCTTGGACGGCATCCAGATTGTCATGTCATCCCATTTACCACTGGCTACAAGGTAGCTAGCTACTACCAGCGAGATGAGTAGCGCTGTTAGTTGTAAGTTATACAATTCAACAACAAAATCTAGCAAGTGCTGCACAACAGACACACCCCTTTCTTGTAAAAAAAAATGTAAATAAAATGCATTAAAAATATTAATGTTGAATGAAAAGGTAGTCTACGACATCTGCCTATTTTGAAATTTAAAAATGTTTTAAGTTCATTGCAGGTACTTTAAGGAGAATTGGGCTAAAAGTTAGCATTGTTATAGAAATAAATCCATAAAATATCTGCAGTAATAGTAAAATGTTTCCAATAATTGTGTGAAGGTGTGTATATTTTCCAATAATAAATATATAATAATAAATAATATAAATATTTATTATTTTCCAATAAACACACCTTCACCAGGATTCTCCCTGAGGTGCTCTTCGTGCTCTTGAACTGCAGTTACACAGCTGTTGTGGATTAGCTCTCCTAGTCTCTTCAGGTCGGCCTGGGATTTGTCCACCAGCTCTGAGTCCCGGGCAACACATTCCAGCCTTTCAAGTGGCGCTCCAAATTTCTTATATGCCTTGATGAACCTGATACAGAAAAATGTAGGAAAAACATATAAAACATTTGATGAAACCGTGAGAAACCATTCAGGCTGTGGAATACAGAGACCCACATACCTGCGGATCTCGGCATCAGTGAAACCCTCCACGTTGTTCTTGCGGGCTCTGGGTCTGCCTCTCCTCTTTGGCTTCTTGTCATCGTCGCTGTCATCCGTCTCACTCTCAGAGCCTGAGGAGTGATGCTTCAGCTTGGAGCCAACGTCACTGTCACTGTCGTTGGCTTGCGCCTGTAGGATAAAACATAGAAATGTATTGCCTAAAGAGTGTAGTTGCCTAGAACCCTTGGAGTTAGGGATGTTTTCTATAATAAAAGAGAAATCTAATCATGTACAAAAATTATTGAATTGAGATTCCAAGAGACTCTTCATTACATATCATAAAGGCAGATAATATAAAGTTGAACAGATGACGATACGATCTTTGTGATGTAAATACACAATCGCTGGGGACACAGTACTGCTGATGATTAATTAAGAAGCTTCTTATTCATTAACACCATATCAGGTATCGCAGACAGAGAGCAGGAAAGTGCATAGAACAGCAGCAGAGGCAAATTAGCTTATTGACACCTGTGCTGAACCATAGGGCAGTCAGGTCTCTCTCTTGCTTCAGATGAGATAATAATTATAGAAGCATGTTCTCACCCTCTTATTGGAGCTCCGGCTCCTAGGCAGCATGTAGATGTCTTCCATCTCCTTCTGCTTCTGCTCCTCTTCCAGCCTCCGCCTTTGGTCCTCAGGGATGATGTCGTCCCAGTCAGGCACCATTCGCTCTACTTGTTCGGGGGCACTTTCCTCCATGTTGGAGAAGTTGGCCACCTGTGCAAACACACCATATAAGAGCAAATTTACTACATAATAGAGCATTCAGATGTAGCTAAAATAATAGCTAATTACATTACTAAGGGTATGGTTAAAATCAGGCTGAGGGTTGGATCAAAAGCTAGGTACCTTGAACTGAGACAGAAGTTCATCTGTGGCACTTGATCCCTGGTCGCTTTCTCTGGTTTCAGCCAAACGCAAGATCTCATCTATATCCATCTCCTAAAAGGCCAAAAGAGAACAATATATAGTGAGCACCATAATTCATGGGATAGTGACCATATGTGTTATTTTGGTTCTGCACTCGAATACTGAGTTTAAAAGGATACAATGAGGTTGAAGTACAGATTGTCCGCTTACATTTTCGGGTATTTTCATAGATATCTGATGAACCATTTAGAAATAATAGAACCTTTTGATGCCCACCATATTTAGGCATCAAAAGACATTCAACATAATGTACAAAAAAGTAATTGTTAATATTTGGTGGCATATCCTTTGCACGCAATGACTGCTTGAATTCTACAACGCATCGAGATCACCAAACGCTGGGTATCCTTGCCTGGCGATG
Source organism: Esox niger (assembly GCA_016801105.1). NCBI lineage: Eukaryota > Metazoa > Chordata > Actinopteri > Esociformes > Esocidae > Esox > Esox niger. The sequence continues at coordinate 41,582 of JACXGJ010001159.1, read as the reverse complement.
CTCTGCCAGGCCCATACTGGATATCTTGCCTGGCGATGCTCTGCCAGGCCTGCACTGGATATTATGCCAAACAGGAACTCACCTGGCGAGTTCCTGCTTGTTTCAGGGACTTACTGCCTTCAGCCTCCTCTTCAGCATGTAAATTGCATGTCCAATTGGATTGAGATCCGGTGACTCGGTCCGTACAGTATTTTCCACTTTTTGGAAAGAAAAACTTTGATATGCCTCCACAGACAATCACTGACCCACCGCCAAACCGGGCGTGCTGGATGATATTGTAGGCAGCATAACGTTCACCACAGCGTCTCCAGACTCTTTCACAACTGTCACATGTGCTCAGTATGAACCTGCTCTCATCTGGGAAGAAAATGGGGTGGACCTGTATTCTGGCGAATGCCAATTGAGCTGCACAGAGCTGGGCTGTAATCACAGGTGCCAGCAGAGGTATTCAGGCCCTCCAGTACCCTAATGGATTCTTTCAGTGGGTTGTCTTCCTCTTGCTTCTCTAGTGCAACTGTTGTCACTTTCATTTGCACCAAAACAGGTGACAACGACTGAACAGATTGATAACCTTGAAGTTTTAACGAACTTGGTGTAATACTCTGATGATTGTGTTCCCTTAATTGATTTGAGCAATGTATATGACAATACCCTCAAATGAAAGTCTGACAGTCTGCATAGCCAGCTCTTTACTCCTGCAAGGATCCTAGGAAAATGTCCATCCAGTCTACATGTGTTTTGTGGATCTGGAGAAAGCGAATGACCGGGTCCCTCGGGAGAGACTGTGGGAGGTGCTGCGGGAGTAAGTTGGACTCGTTCCAGGTGGGGGTTGGCCTCCGCCAGGGCTGCGCATTGTCACCAATCTTTTTTGTAACAATGATGGACAAGATATCAAGGCATAGTCGGTGTGGGAAGGGTTTACAGTTCAGTGGGCTGGGGATCTCATTGCTGCTTTTTGCAGATGTGGTCCTGATGGCATCATTGGTCTATGACCTCCAGCACTCAATGGACTGGTTTGCGGCCGAGTGCGAAGAGGTTGGGATGAGGAATAGCACCTCTAAATCTGAGGCCATGGTTCTCAGTAGGAAACCGATGGAGCGCCTCCTGGTAGGGAATGAGGCGTTACCCCAAGTAGAGGAGTTCAAGTGTTTTGGGGTCTTGTTCATGATTGAGGGAAAAATGGAGCAATAGACTGGCAGGAGAATCAGAGCAGCGGGGGCAGTATTGCATTCGCTTTACCGCACCGTTGTGACGAAAAGAGAGCTGAGCTGGAAGGCAAAGCTCTCAGTATATCGGACAATTTTCGTTCCTACCCTCACCTATGGTCATGAAGGCTGGGTCATGACCAAAAGAACTAGATCGCGGGTACAAGCGGCTGAAATGACTTCTCCGAATGTTGTCTGCCATCTCCCTTAGGGTGAGAAGCTCAGTCATCTGTGAGGAACTCTGATTAGGGACGCTGCTCCTTTGCATCGAAAGGAGCCAGTTAAGGTGGTTCGAGCATCCGGTAAGGATGCCCCCAGGACGTCTCCCTTGGGAGGTGTTCCAGGCAAGTCCCTAAGGAGGAGACCTCGGGGTAGGCCCAGGACTAGGTGGAGTGATTATATTCCGACACTGGCCCGGGAACGCCTCGGGATCCCCCAATCAGAGCTGGCAAATGTAGCTCAGGAAAGGGAAGTTTGGGGTCCTCTGCTGGAGCTGCTGCCCCCGTGAACCGATATCGGATAAGCAGATGAAGATGAGTCTGCATATCAAGCTTATTGTCATTGGATCCTTTCAAACTCAGTGCTAGAGTACAGAACCAAAATAAAAACATTTTCACTCTCCAGTGAATTATGGTGCTCATTAAGCACATCAACTAAACAGACATTTCGCCACAATGTAAGTATGAATAGAATCAATAGAAATGTATGCCTATATACCGTTGGTTCAGTTTCTTCTCCCTCTGCTTCTTTAAAAAGATCTTCAGCTCCAAACTTCAGGATAGCAGTCAATTCATCTTTGTTGAATGGATTTGAACTATGAATAGTTAATGCAAAGTTAAGAACTTGACAAACCTCATGTTCTCCATAATTAAATATATCCAGACTTATAAAGTCCATGCTAAAGTTCTCACTTTGAATTTCCAGAGTTGTTATCCAATACAGTACGCCCAGTGGTGTCCATTCTCTGAATGACCAGATGATCCAAAACCATCTTCTTCTTTGCTCTCTCAATAATGTCCTCCTCCACAGTTCCCTTTGTGACCAAGCGATAGATATTCACCTATATAGCAAGACAGGGGAGAAGATGTTATGATGTAAATTGGAAAGACACACAGTTTCCATGATAGCTCCATCAAAAAAGGAACTTGTGTCAAATTGATAAATTGTGGTCGAGTTTGTATTAACAACTAGTAATCTCAAGTTACCAGAATAAAGCCATTATGACATTAAAGATACTACACAAGGGATTTATAGATTGTTAAATTACAAGACCATTATGCTTATTTCAAATAAAATACCAAAAGGAATGAAGGCATGTCTCCAGCTAGGTCATATAGAAGCCTCAACTTAAATGAGTAGAACCACCTTCGGGGTGATGAAGCAAAAATCTTCATCATGAGGAGATACACCTATGTACCAATTGTCAAGACAATAGGTGACAAAGGGTGGGTGTGGTGAGCTTGCAAAAAGTGTGACTTTGAAGGCATGTGACAGCGCCACCATGAGGCCGACATGCACACCACTGCACCAGAATTGGCGGCCCTTGGCCCTTTACTAAAACCCTTTGAGTTTTGAGGCATTATCTAGTAATACAGCAGTACAATTCAGCATCTTAAAAAACACACATGCAATAATAATTGGCTTCCATGGGACTAGTTTTGATTACCTGCTTCTTTTGGCCAATTCTGTGAGCCCTTGCTTGTGCCTGCAGATCATTCTGAGGGTTCCAGTCAGAGTCAAAGATGACCACAGTGTCTGCAGATGCCAGGTTGATCCCCAGCCCACCAGCCCGGGTAGATAGCAGGAAACAGAAGTCCTGGATAAAGGGCGGGAAATTACTGTATTAAAAATAACACCTATCATGCATGGAAACCAACCTAGTGAACATCAAAGGCATCTGCAAAAGTATAAAATGCAGGGATGTAAAGAAATGACATACATACTTGTTCAAACTCATTTTGTAATTAAAATGACTATGCCATGAAAACAACGAGAAACATTTGTATGTGTAGCCAGTTTTCTAACCAGAAAACTCAGAAGGCCTGAACTGGCTGGCACACTACATGCCACAAGACTAATTGACAGCTAGAGCCTCTATGTGGCAAGTTTTCAGGAGATCTCTGGCTAATCAAAGGAAGATGAAAGTGCAAATGACATTTACCACAACAAACAGATAGGCTTACTATTTAGAAAATGACCCAAATGGAGTGGTAATGGGAGACAGCATAAGGTTGCAATTTACGTTATCTCAGTAACCAGTTAGTCTTTCACTTACTTGGGTTTGTGCAGCTACTATGTAATAAATAATAAGCAGTTATCAGGCCAGCGAGTGTCGACTTTATTGCTATTCCTCTCCTATTCCTTGTAGTATTGGGTGAACTGTCCTACAATTTTATTTTAAATTAGTGAACAAAAATGTACATAGTTCTGCTTAAGGATTTAATAATCATTAAGGATCTCCCTGTTGTTAAAAGTTAAATGTTTACACCGCTAATGAAGGCATGTAGTAGAAGAAAATTATAATTGTTTACATGACATTGGCATTTAACATACAGAACATCATAACCTGTACATAACCTAAATACATATTAACACTAAATACATTTGTCAATAATAATCTAAATGTTATTTGTTTACCCAATATTATCCTCCCAATGTTCAATGCTTATGGTGAACTCACACACAGCTACAGAACTGATATTACTTTAATTATCAAATGTCCTCCAATGTACAGACCTGCAATCTGAAAGACTATCAGATTAAATGTCATGTTACATACCTCAGAGCCTTCAGCATTGAAGTGATCAAGTGCTTGTTTTCTTATTTCCCCCTTTATGGAACCATCGAGGCGCTGAGAAACGAGAAGAGGACAGACCTCAGGCCTTGGTAAATGTCTTGAATGGCCACCCCTAAAATCCGACTTGGCACACTCAACTACATGGCATTACGTGATTCATCAGGCAAGCAAAATATTGCAAAAGAGTTACAGCAGTTATGTAAATTATGTCTACAGTGATCGACCAGTGCGGTCTGTGAAGACAATGGTTACTCTGGCTATGGAAACCAGCCAGTAGATGGTTATATATTTTTCAAAAATAAAAATATAAAAAAATATATTTATATACTACCAGTTTGCCTGGGCATGAACACTGAAACAAGAGACTTAACAACACGCTGGCTAATAAATAAGCAATGTAAATGTGGAATGAAATAATAAATATAAGAGACAAAACAAACAATAGGAATTATTAATTTGGAGAAAAGAACAAGAGTACATTACTGACAGTGTAAATATTCTGTAGAAACACTACCTGAAATGGGTAGCGCTTTAGGGCCAGGTACTCGGCCAGGATGTCCAACATCCGTACCATCTGGGAAAAGATGAGGACACGGTTTCCCCGCTCCCGAAGTCTGGAGAGCAGCTTGTCCAGTAGCACCAGCTTCCCACTGCCCCTGACTAAAGCCTAATAATTAAAAACGTCACGAGTCAAATCTCTGCACCATTACCAACTAAATACATTAGTGTGGGAAATAGCATGTAATCATGTTATTTCATGTTAACCAATGAGGTGATTACTCAACAAAACAAATAATTAAAGCTGAGAGCAAGATTGGGTGAGACTCCGTATTCAGATAATATTGGCCTTATTGCACCATGTTTGTGCTTAGCCATATGCACCAAATGCAGCATGAAACATTTTCACTGTCCATTGGCGCCCCCATGTGGCGAGATTGAAACACACCCCTTACATATGGGCCAAATGTAGCAACACTGAACCACACAAATACTGCTATGTGGCTGTTATGGCGCCACTGTACAGCCAAACTACATACATGATAGGTTACATCCCTCTAGTGTTTTGGAGATTAACTTCAACTGATTATATAATACCATTATCAGTCTGATTTACATCTATATTCATTCGTGTTCCAGATTACACCCACATGAATGTTTATAGTTCAACATCCATGTTTATTTTTCAGACTGGCATGTATTAAATAATTATTAATGACTTTTGTCATTTTTCACTAATTCAAAATGGATGAAAATCCATCAAGGCAGAGCTAATGGATCCCAACGGAAAATATGTTCCTTATGAGGTGATGGAACTCGTTTGTAAGACTGTCAAATGTGTTGAAAGAAGTAGGTAAGTTCAATAGCACCACCATGTGGTCAACTGGAAAAAGCGTGCACTCATTATGTAATGGTTATGTTGAAAATGTGTACAAGTTTTATTATAGTAAAGCAATAATACAATTATCCATGGCACATGTATAAGTTGTTATCATATTGTCTGTTTTAATTGTAGTGGCCATTTTTATTGATATACTGGCCTGGGGTTTGTTCAATTTGCAGAGCTTGCTCCATGTATGGCAAATCAGAATGTTTGTATAGATTTGGCATTTGGTACTATACTAGTTGCATTAGAAGTTAATTCCCTCAAAATACAAAATAATGGATGTCATGGGTCCTGATAGCAAAAAGGTTCTGTGCAGAGGGGATCCTATTTACCAATTTAGAAGTCTTTAGAACACATGGAGTAAGCATGGTTAAGTTGGCAAAACTGGCAAGTTTAGCATCTCTTTCCCCAGTTGAACTCCTAAATAGTATTATCAGTCCATAGATTTTTGCAAAGAGCAGAATACAATACTGCACTGCCCATGCAAATAAAACAGCTTTTAGCTTAGCAATTATTGGTAATCTTACCTGCAGGTGTTCTTGTTGAGTTTCACACTCCTCCTCTGGCTGCTTGATAAGGAAACCATGATTGGTGCACTTCTTCAGCTCCATAACAATGTTAAGAAAGCCAGAGGAGCTTCCTCGGGTACCTTTCTGCAGGGCTCTGTAGTTTCTGGTCAGAATCCACCTGAGACAAGCACCGAACAAACCACCCATTAACTACAAAGAAAACGTGTACATAGTTCAGAAAGTGTTAAATGAATCAGTCCAGAAAGGCAGACATTGACAGAGAGAAAAGCTACATGAGGGAAAGTACTTGTAGTATTGCTTCTGTACGGCAGACATGTCAACACGAAGGATCTGTTCCACTTTGGCAGGCAAGGATTTCTCCACATCCTTCTTTACACGCCTCAGGAGGAAGGGTTCAAGGACTTTGTGGAGGCTTTGATAGCCATTGTCAGTCCCTTTACCATGCTCGCTTTCAAAATCTTCCCAATTTTCAAACCTTTGGGTGGAGAAAGTACAATCGCAGTGGTTAAAGATCACCATAAATGAAGACAAATGCATAAGCAGTTCTCCAAATGTACAATATATATTTAACAGATAAATACATACTTGTCAGGCATGAGAAAGTGCAGTAGGGACCACAGCTCTTTGAGAGAGTTCTGAAGTGGAGTCCCAGTAATTAGAAGCCTATGATTGGACCGGAACTCGATCAGGGTTTTGTACAAAAGGGAGTCATCATTCTTCAGCCTGTGAGCTTCATCGACACCCAGGAAGGCCCAGTTTATGTTCCCTAACACTGCCTATGGACAGATTACACAAAAACTGAATGGTGTTGTATACAGTCAACGTAGGGCATTCCTCAATATTAAACAAACATGTATTTTTCCATGAGTGATAACTTCTATAAAAAAAATATAGGGTAACTATAAAACATGCATTGTTTTGCACACAGACAGACAGACAGACAGACAGACAGACAGACAGACAGACAGACAGACAGACAGACAGACAGACAGACAGACAGACAGACAGACAGACAGACAGACACACACACAGACAGACACACACACAGACAGACACACACACAGACAGACACACACACAGACAGACACACACACAGACAGACACACACACAGACAGACACACACACAGACACCTTTTGACAGTGATATAACTGCGGCAATCAACATGTCCACGGATACAAACCAGAAAAGTGCCTGAAGAAAACATTTCATTTTCTCAACTCGAACATAAAACTCAGTGGTCGTCTAAGACCAAACAATGGACTGGATGAAGTCAGCCCATAATCTCCCATGTACCATTATGGCAAGCATGAAAAAATACTCACCAAGTATTTAAAAGCAATTATAATGTATTACCTTGTCTTTCAGTAGAATTTCATATGTGGTGATGAGTGCATTAAACTTTATTCTCTTCGTCTGATGACATACCCACTCATAGTCACGGATCTGTGTAAGTCAAGCAAAGGGGACATTTTTTGCCTGGCCACAATACTTCAACGCTGCATTAGAATTCTGCAAAAAGTAAATATCCTTACTGATTTCCTGCTCATCACATCTCCCAGGTAGACAACCACGTTCATGTCAGGGGCCCAGGTTTCAAACTCTCGCTGCCATGAGGTAAGGGTGGACAGGGGCACCACCACTAGAAAGGGCCCATACAGTTGGTGCTGGTGAAACAGGTAAGATAGGAAGGAGATGGTCTGGATTGTTTTCCCCAGTCCCATCTCATCAGCTAGGATCACACTATTGCACCTGGAAAACACAGTCTAATTATTTTAAATGTATTTTTTTGACAAAATAAAATAATTAGTAGTACACTCTTGAATAAATTCAGTACTTCATCTACATGTTTCTCTTTTGACTTCAAGCGTACCTGCACCAGGAGTGAGCCAGCCAGTTCAGGCCATCTAACTGATAATCTCTCAGCTGCAGGTTCTCATCCCCAATGTACGATGGCTGTTTCTTTAGTGCAACAAATCTGGGCCTCTGTTTCAATACCTGGAATTAGAGTTAGAAAAAAAAATAACTCTTCTTTTATTACCATAGCTATATATTCTTTATACAGTGGGGCAAAAAAGTATTTAGTCAGCCACCAATTGTGCAAGTTCTCCCACTTAAAAAGCTGAGAGAGAGGCCTATCATTTTCATCATAGGCACACTCCAACTTTGATAGACAAAATGAGAAAAAGACATCCAGAACATCACATTGTAGGATTTTTAATGAATGTATTGTTAAATTATGGTGGAAAATAAGTATTTGGTCAATAACAAGAGTTAATCTCAATACTCTGTGATATACCCTTTGTTGGCAATGACAGAGGTCAAACATTTTCTGTAAGTTTTCACAAGGTTTTCACACACTCTTGCTGGTATTTTGGCCCATTCCTCCATGCAGATCTCCTCTAGAGCGGTGATGTTTTGGGGCTGTCGCTGGGCAACACGGACTTTCAACTCCCTCCAAAGATTTTCTATGGGGTTGAGATCTGGTGACTGGCTAGGCCTGGTGACTGGCTAGACCTTGAAATGCTTCTTACGAAGCCACTCCTTCGTTGCCCGGGAGGTGTGTTTGGGATCATTGTCATGCTGAAAGACCCAGCCACTTTCATCTTCAATGCCCATGCTGATGGAAGGAGGTTTTCACTCTAAATCTCACGATGCATGGCCCCATTCATTCTTTCCTTTACACAGATCAGTCGTCCTGGTCCCTTTGCAGAAAAACAGCCCCAAAGCATGATGTTTCCACCCCCATGCTTCACAGTAGGTATGGTGTTCTTTGGATGCAACTCAGCATTCTTTCTCCTCCAAACACGACGAGTTGAGTCTTTACCAAAAAGTTCTATTTTGGTTTCATCTGACCGTCTGGATCATCCAAATGCTCTCTAGCAAACCTCAGACGGGCGTGGACATGTACTGGCTTAAGCAGGGGGACACGTATGGCACTGCAGGATTTGAGTCCCATCTGACCATATGACATTCTCCCAATCCTCTTCTGGATCATCCAAATGCTCTCTAGCAAACCTCAGACGGGCCTGGACATGTCTGGCACTGCAGGATTTGAGTCCCTGGCAAGGTAGTGTGTTACTGATGGTAGCCATTGTTACTTTGGTCCCAGCTCTCTGCAGGTCATTCACTAGGTCCCCCGTGTGGTTCTGGAATTTTTGCTCACCGTTCTTGTGATCAATTCGACCCCATGGGCCGCCCCGGATCGAGGGAGATTATCAGTGGTCTTGTATGTCTTCCATTTTCTTATAATTGCTCCCACAGTTGATTTCTTCACACCAAGCAGCTTACCTATTGCAGATTCAGTCTTCCCAGCCTGGTGCAGGTCTACAATTTTGTTTCTGGTGTCCATTGACAGCTCTTTGGTCTTGGCCATAGTGGAGTTTGGCATGTGACTGTTTGAGGTTGCGAACAGGTGTCTTTTATACTGATAACAAGTTCAAACAGGTGCCATTAATACAGGTAAGAAGTGGAGGACAGAGAAGCCGCTTAAGGAAGAAGTTACAGGTCTGTGAGAGCCAGAAATCTTACTTGTTTGTAGGTGACCAAATACTTATTTTACCGATGAATTTACCAATAAATTCATTAGAAATCCTACAATGAGATCCTCTGGATTTTTGTTTCTCATTTTGTCTCTCATTGTTGAAGCGTAGCTATGATGAAAATTATAGGCCTCTCATCTTTTTAAGTGGGAGAACTTGCACAATTGGTGGCTGACTAAATACTTTTTTGCCCCACTGTTCCCAGTGATATTAGTACTTCAAATAATTTATTGGAGATAGGAAACCATGTGCAAAATTTCTAGTCAGCAAACTTCCCACACTTACTTTGCAGTCTTTGGAAGGTACCGTTTTGCTTGAGTTTCTATTGATGAAGTTGTCAATACAATGCTGGTACTTTTTCTTCAGCAGAGCTCCATCCTCCCAGCTGCACTCTGAATATGGCAGGCCCATCCACTTACACAGGTACTCTGGCTCGTTGGACGATGATGCATTCTTATGGCTGTGAGCTAATGCACAGGAAAAACAATTTGTATATTTTTTTATTTAAAAATATCGAAACATGCTGAGTATGTTGATTATTTCACGATAACATTATTGAGGATGAGAGACTTACAGGGAAAATCAGAGGGTCCCTGTGTCTTCCCCGTTTTAGATGCTGAAACAACAAAACACACATTTCATTTACCAAATAACAATGGTGGTTCACTAAACCAATTATTAAAATGTATTATACAGTATGTAACATTCATGTAAAAAACAAGGGGTAAGTCTGTCCTCGCCAGACATTTATTTTTACTGCTGCCAAACAAACATTTTTCAAAAGAGTTTAGTGATTCTTACCAATGACCCTCTCTAAAATGTGGAACTGCTTATTCAAGTCAGTAGTTAGCTCTTGTTGGCAGTTGAAGTATTCTGAATCCTCAGGAGATGCTTTGCTCAACCTATGTAAAATGATTATCAGTAAGCAACAGAACCCATAAACAGTGAAATATACTTAGGTGTTAGCACAAGTGTTCAAAACAAGGCCTCACCAAGCATTGAGCTCATCATTCTTTTTCTTGAAGTTTTCTATTTTCTTCAGTCCCTTGACCTTCTGTTGAGTGAGGGATTCAATACTCTCCCAGGTGTTGTGGATGTAGGACCAGCCTTTCCACTTGATCAGGTAATGGGTCTCCCCTTCATCCTTCTCAGGGTCAAAGTCTGCTCCCGGGTCCCCATTTTCCTCAACAGCATACTGGGTCGTGGAAGGACCACAGGCTACGATGGATACACAAACAATCAATAAAAAACAACGTCTGAATTTTATATGTTATTGACCGATTAATTATAAGAGGACGCCTAAAATAGGAGGAACCGTCTAGTAAATGCACTGCAGAGAACATGTAATCATTACACTATAACAGCAAGTCAAATAAACTTCAGAGGTATCAATCTGTCCAGTTAGAAAGTATAAGCGATTGGGAATCAATGTCACTTGTTTTGGTGCAAATGAACGTGAACACAGTTGCACTAGAGGCAAAAGCTAGACATCCCCCAAAAAGGGAATAATTTCACAGCTGGTGGCCACAGATAATTGCTCTCTCCGCATCCTTCCTGACTGATTCTTCTCTAGTCTTCCATTTTGCTAGTGTCCTCGTCATGAGGCAGCACATGCAGTCCGTTCAGTTTGTACAGGAAATCCAGCTCGTCTAGGATGGCACCTCCACACGTGCCGTCGCCTGCCCTTTTGTGCGAGGAGGAACAGGAGGAGCACTAGCAGGGTCTGAAAAAAATCACCTCCAGTGTGCATGTTTCTGACCAAATTTTCTCAATATTTCCGAACTGTTGTACTGTGCCTAGGCAAGTGCTTTAGCCTGACCGGACAAACATGTTTTGGCATTTAGATTAAGCGATACTGTGTAGAATTCTGCCTCTAAACAATAACATGAGTTGTCTCCTCATCTTCCCCTACCAACTAGGACAGATATATCACTAGCTAGTCCAGGGTGGTTTAGGGTGGGAAAGATCGTACTGAGTGAGTGGCTTAAACAAGTATTTGGAGATCACAAGTCAATCCAAACTGATAAACGGGAATGTCAGTCACTGACAAATTCTGTAGAAATAATTATTTTAAACATTAACAGAAAACAAACAGCAGTTGTCTGCTTGTCATTTTTGCTGCTTTCACGCTAGCAGCAGAGTAAACATTTTAAATATTGCTCCTTTAACACACAACTGTTAATCAATTGCAAGAAGAACCGATGAGGACTAAACCTCAAGGTTGAACATTTGTCCCATATCGAAGAATAAAATTAGGTTATTACATCCCTTTATCTGATATCAAACTTTGGTTCATGCTTTCCTATGGATGAAGATATCTTACCCCCTTTTTTGCCAATCCTGGTGTCTATAACTTTCTCAATGGTCTCGCTGTCATCTTCAGGCTCTGCTTCAGCTCCCTCCATTTCTATCAGGTCATCAGAGTCTGTCTCAAAGTCATTTTGGTCCTCTTTGTAACTGGAAGAATCCAAAACAATGCATGTCATGCATGGCAATGCAACAAATGTGTTCAACAGTAATAACACTTACCTTCATATTTTAGATTTTACCTGACTTTAGCAGCCACTCTTCGTCGGGTTTGTCTCTTTGGGGTGTCTTCATCATCGTCATCATCATCTTCATCATCTTCCTCATCTTCATCATCTTCCTCAACAGAGGACTCTTGTTTCCGGGTTTTCCGCCTCTTCGGAAGATGCTGTTTTTGGACTGCATTTGATTTGGTCTGAGGCCTGTAAAATATTGAATCAAAAACAGACATGTATATCACTTTCAAACAATGCAAGGTGGTCTACTTATAGGTGATATGCATCTTTCCCTTTCAAGACTTCGATAAATTGCCTACAATACTGAAAATACATTTTAATTGCAAACAATTTTGTGTGATTTGGTTTGATCTGAAGAAACAAGCAATACAATTGTTTCACCATGACTTAACTTAGAAGCTGTCCACCTGTGAAATAAGGACTTATTGTAGTAACGTGTCATACCTATACATTTACATACAGGTACCTATTTTGGTCACTGGAGATGGGGGATTAGACAGTATGACGTTTAGTAATGTTTAAAACAATTACTTTCACTTCAGATTTCTAAACCTGCCAGCAGATTGTATCCTATTTGTCAAGAAAACATCCACGCATCATAATCATGCAAAATCAAACATTTCATAATAATGTGCTTAAATACCGAGCACTCTTCCTACTTTCAGAACTGCAGCACATTTTTCAACATGTCATAGAAACCTGATTTTCACCAAGTACAAATGCAATAATTTTTATGATAAAAATTGTGTAACTAACTACTAAAATGACGAGTAATGTTACAACTATATAATATCACGTTCTGACATTCACTTTGGTTTTATAGTGTAGATCAGGGATGGGCAACCTGGATGGGGGTGGGGGCCACAGATATTATGTACTAGTTATCAAGGGGGGCGCAGATAACTTGGAATAACATCAGGGGGCCGCAGTCATCAGGGAGATGCAGATTAACTTATGAACAAACATATTAAAAATAAACTAGGTCCGATGCTAGTTCACGTATATCTGGGCAATTTAAAAATATTGAACAACATGCCGTTTCCCCGCTCTGGGACTGTTTTAGGAAGAGGCAATGGGCATTTTATGCCTTCGACAAGAACCGTAAACGTCCCCCAAAGCTAGCATTCCCCACCCAAACAGAAGGCCTAGATCTAACAGCCACATATTGGTATTGGTATAGACACTGTTTTACTTGTTCACTCTGATACACTTTGTTTAAGATCTGAGAAAATCAGAAGAGAAAAAAAAACTACTGAACAGTTGGTTGAGCACAAATGACACAAAACATTGGCGTAATTCTGGAAAATCTGTGGAAATTCCATGTGTTCACCATTTAATTTAATCCCATTTCAAATTTTTGGCCCTACCCTTCAAAACATTAAGTTTCAAAACAGACCACTGCTCTGAGGTAAAGTAGGGCCTATATACTATATGGATGATGATTGAGACAGAGAGATGGAGGGAGCCTTTAAAAGGTTTTCAAACCACTGACCAATTCACTCATTACTAAATTACAAATAGAACACTGAAGTTTTATATTTCATATTTTAACATTGACAATCAAAATAAATTGTATAATGACACTACTGGTATGTGAGATATGAATACAAAAATGGACATGCAGCTGGCGTAAATATTCCACTCATTAACTAGTAGACATACTTCACAGTAATAAGAGCTTTAAGTCTTACATACTAGTTTTGCATACAGATTTCACCACACCACATTGCAGCTGTGCAGCACCACAGACTGCCCAGGAGGACGCTGATGCATACTCCATGCTTTAACATGGCACTTTGAGTAAATGCTCCTTTGTCACCATCCAACAAAGGCCAGTTTCATGATGGATGCTCCATTACTACACTCCAAGCCAAAGAACTCTGTAGCATGTTCACAGTAATTGTTGCTTCTCTATCAAGCATCCTACTTGTTGGAGAACTGAATTCAAAGACCCCTGTTTCTTGATTGTATTCGAAAGCATTCATACCCATTCACTTTCTCCATTTAGTTGTGATATACAATTAATAGGAAATTGTTTATTAGGTCATACCTGTCTATAAGGACCTGTACTTCACAATGCATGTCAGTGCAAAGCCTAAGCCATGAAGTCCAAAGAATTCCCAAATTCACCGTAGATAGAATTGTGTCTAACCATCTTGGGAAAGTAAAAAAAAACAAGAATAATCAGCCAGGCCTTTATGATCGAGCTGCAATATTGAAGCCACTTCAGAGTAAAACACATATGAATGACAAAGTAATGACGAAGTATGCCAAGTGGCACTTCAAGGATTCTGGGAGCAGATGACCTGGATCTTTGTTTGAAGAAAAATCCAGATCAGACCAGGTAAAGACAGGATCAAACATCTCTCTATTAGCATGAAAATGACCCGAAGCACAAAGCCAAGACAATGCTGAAGTGGCTTCAGAACAATTCCATGGGATGTCCTTCAGTGACACAGCAAAATCCAGGCTTTGAACCACATTGAACATCTGTAGGGAGACCTGAAGATTGCAATCCAATGATGCTCCCCATCCAACCCAGAACTTCAAGAATAAAGAACCCAGAAGATCTCCAAGAATACAAAAACTGCCCAAATCCAGGTGTGCAAAGTTGGTAGAGACATATCCAAAACTCAAAGCTGTGATTTATGCCAATGGGCCTTGTAGAAAGTGGTGGGTCAAGGCTCTGAATTCATGCACATGAGATTTTTTATATAATTTCAATACGTTTACAAACATTTCTAAAACTTTGTTTCACAAATGCTATTAAATGGTATTGTATAATATCCATGTTGTGCGTGGATGAAAACGAATCAATAAAAAACAATATATTACAAATTATGTACAATGGGGCAAAAAAGTATTTAGTCGGCCACCAATAGTGCAAGTTCTCCCACTTCAAAAGATGAGAGAGGCCTGTAATTTTCATCATAGGTACACTTCAAATATGAGAGACAAAATAAGAAAAATAAATCCAGAAAATCACATTGTAGGACATTTTATAAATTTATTGGTACATTCCTTGGTAAAATAAGTATTTGGTCACCCACAAACAAGCAAGATTTCTGGCTCTCACAGACCTGTAACAAGTTCTTTAAGAGACTCCTCCACTCGTTACCTGTATTAATGGCACCAGTTTGAACTAGTTATCAGTATAAAAGACACCTGTCCACAACCTCAAACAGTCACATGCCAAACTCCACTATGGCCAAGACCTATGAGCTGTCAAAGGACACCAGAAACAAAATTGTAGACCAGCACCAGGCTGGGAAGACTGAATCTGTAATAGGTAAGCAGCTTGGTGTGAAGAAATCAACTGTGGGAGCAATTATAAGAAAATGGAAGACATACAAGACCACTGATTATCTCCCTCGATCCGGGGCACCACGCAAGATCTCACCCTGTGGGGTCAAAATGATCATAAGAACGGTGAGGAAAAATCCCAGAACCACACAGGGGGACCTAGTGAATGACCTGCAGAGAGCAGGGACCAAAGTAACAATGGCTACCATCAGTAACACACTACGCCGCTAGGGACTCAAATCCTGCAGTGCCAGACGTGTCCCCCTGCTTAAGCCAGTACATGTCCAGGCCCGTCTGAGGTTTGCTAGAGAGCATTTGGATGATCCAGACGAGGATTGGGAGAATGTCATACGGTCAGATGAAACCAAAAGAGAACTTTTTGGTAAAAACTCAACTCGTCGTGTTTGGAGGAGAAAGAATGCTGAGTTGCATCCAAAGAACACCATACCTACTGTGAAGCATGGGGGTGGAAACATCATGCTTTGGGGCTGTTTTTCTGCAAAGGGACCAGGACGACTGATCCGTGTAAAGGAAACAATGAATGGGGCCATGTATCGTGAGATTTAGAGTGAAAACCTCCTTCCATCAGCATGGGCATTGAAGATGAAAGTGGCTGGGTCTTTCAGCATGACAATGATCCCAAACACACCGCCCGGGCAATGAAGGAGTGGCTTCGTAAGAAGCATTTAAAGGTCCTGGAGTGGCCTAGCCAGTCACCAGATCTCAACCCCATAGAAAATCTTTGGAGGGAGTTGGAAGTCCGAGTTGCCCAGCGACAGCCCCAAAATATCACTGCTCTAGAGGAGATCTGCATGGAGGAATGGGCCAAAATGCCAGCAACAGTGTGTGAAAACCTGGTGTAGACTTACAGAAAACGTTTGACCTCTGTCATTGCCAACAAAGGGTATATCACAGAGTATTGAGATTAACTTTTGTTATTGACCAAATACTTTTTTTCCACCATAATTTACCAATAAATTCATTAAAAATCCTACAAATGTGATTTTCTGGAATTTTTTTCTCATAGTTGATGAAAATTACAGGCCTCTCTCATCTTTTTAAGTTGGAGAACTTGCACAATTGGTGGCTGACTAAATACTTTTTTGCCCCACTTTATATAACAAAACTAAATATATAGTCTGGATATGTTCTGAAGCAACTGTAGACCACCTGCCAATTCACCAGAAATGAAGCTAAACCTCAACGCTATGGACAGTATGGCTTTTGCCACTGGCTGTTTTAACAGCTTATTTGCCAGTATTAGGCTCATGAGTATCTACTAACTTCCCAGGAATAATCATAAGACTTGACTAATTGCTAGCGAGACTGAAGACTAACTTTTTCGTGCCAGAAGCAGTCCCAATATAACCGTATACAGTTTTAGTTAAGGCTTACAATAACGTAACTACTGTATGCTGCAGACAGAAAATGTGTTTGTCTATCCTGAAGCTAAACGCATGTATAAAGTAGATACATAAGGTTTTTATTTAGGCAGCAAAGTATTCATCTATTCAGAATAATTCATAATGCGTATGTCGCTTTGTCTGTAAAGAAATATGAACGCAGAACCTACAGTTAACAGGTCAGCTACTTTAACCGCTACGCTATTTAACAAGGGGGAGACAGTCAGTCAGTGACATTCGCTCTTCTTGGCCAGCTCCGCTTACGCGGTTGGCAAAAAGGCATTCCGATTGCATGTGAGAATGCATTCTAATTGCAGTTGTGTGGACAAATATGCAATAATGCTTTGCAATAATAATTAATAATAATAATAATAATAATAATAATAAATTAATTACACCCTGGAAATTAAAATAACTTGCATCTAACTTTTTACAGCTGTATTCACAGTGTAACCCTCGACATCAAAGCACTTTTTTTATTCTTAACAATAACAACAAATTTATTAGTGAAATAAATGCTTTGGATAAGTGACCAGCCCCTTAGAGTAACCACGATAAACTCTCTCAGGTGCAACCAGTCACTTCCCAGATTACACACCATCCTAATTGTCCCCCAACTGGAATCAACAGCAGTTGTTTTGATTACTTCATAAAAAAATGGCAGTTCCATGATGATTCCATTACCAGTAGCGTATTGCAACACAAAGAAAACACCATAGTTGGAAAGGTACTTTCAAAATGGCTCCAGGACAAACTGGAAAGGCAGAAATTAGGAGAAGGATACCAAAAGATTTCAAAGGCTTTAAACATCAATCAGAGCACCGTTCGGAGCATTACTAAAAAGTGGAATGTTTGGCACCACAAATACCTTTTCTAAATCAGGTCATCCCTCCAAACTGGGTGACCGAGCCAGGAGGATATTGATGTGGAAAGCTGCCAAGAGGCCAATTGCAACTTTGAAGGACTTATAAGTTCATACGGCTGTGATTGGTCAGTCTGTGCATGTGACAATCTCACATGCTTTACACACCGCTGGCCTGCATGGCAGGGTTGCAAGAAAGAAGCCTATTTTAAAAGTGCCACATGGAGTCTCGTTTGCGCCTTGCAAAAAAACACTTGGAAGGTTTAATGGTCAGATGAGACCAAGATTAAACTTTTTGGACTGAATTGCAAGTGTTATATTTGGGAAAAACCAAACACTTGGAACCAAACAACACACACCATACCTTCTGTGAAGCATGGTGGTGGGCAACATTATGTTGTGGGGATGTTTCTCTTCAGCAGGGACTGAAGAGAAACAACTGGTCAGGATTAAAGGAAAAATGGATGATGCCAAGTACACCCAAATTCAAGGAAAACATGCAGCCCTCTGTTAGACAGCTGAAGATGGGCAGGCAGTTTACCTTCCAGCACGATAATTAACCTAAACACACTGCCAAAAAAATATGCAGTAGCTTAGGAATAGGAAGGTGAATGTCCTTGAGTGGGCAAATCTGTGAATGGACATAAACGCAGTAGTCAATCACAGCTCACTATGAAACATGACTGAACTCGAACAATTCTGAAAGAAGAACAGGCAAATATTTCCCAATATAGGTGCGCAAAGCTAACAGAGACATCCAAAGACCCTGATGGCTGTAATTAAAGCAAAAAATGGCTGTACAAAGTATTAAATCATGAGACAGATAACTTTTTCTAGTTCTTTTTGTTTCAGTTTCAGAACTCTTGCCTTTTTACGTTACTTGAATGCTGTAAGGCAGAATGTGTAAATAAAGATGGAACAAAAACATTTTTTAACAGGCTTTGATTACAGGCAGTAAGACAACAAAGTGACTATTTCAAAGGGGTATGATGAATTTCTATAGGCACTATATATTTATTTTCTATGACCATTAATAGAATTTTTTAAATTATCTTCCGACATATACATACCCCCCCCAACAGTCCCCGGACGTAATGACTGCTTCAGTAAAGCCATAGATGTACTACACATACACACTTGGCTAGCCAGCTAAACTCAATAGTCCAAAGTAACACAAAAAATGCCGGACTAACAAAGGGGAATTTAACAAGCAAACATTTCTTTGACATCTTATAGTGAGTGACATACATTTCTTTGGTCATTTGGAAGCATCCTAGGCACTCACAAGTTTCCTTTTTTCTGCTACATTTGTCAAATATCATTTAGTGGACAGGAGTGTTACTGTTACAATCTGGCTAAATGTTGTAGGTTACAAGATCTTATTAAAGGTGAAAAGAATTCTAACAATATTTGTAAGGATAAGATTTGTCTGGATATCAGTTGTTTTGACTTCAGTCTTCGCATTAACAAAAGTCATATTTTCAATAAGGGAGTAAAGTTTAATATCCACGAGAATGTGACACCCAATACAGCTCCATTTGGAATGCTGTAATCAAGATCTAGGGTCCAAATGACCATTGTTATGTATTATACTAAATCAGATACAAATTAATAGACAGAAGAAACTGCTGCATAATCAAATTTTCCATACAGTGCTCTACATAATAATTGGGACAGTAAAGTCAACATTTTTATTTATGCTATATACCGAAGGCATATAAAAATACTTCTAAAAGCGGAATATGATGCAAAGGTACAGACAGGTTTCGTATTATTTGTCCAATTCAAGAATAGCAGCCCTAACAGAGTTCCATCCACCCACTCTTATGTGAGCATAGGTATTCGAACATTTGGCTCACAGGTGTTGCTAATTGATCAGGTGTTTCCATTCATGGTTCACACATAAGAGTGGTAAAAAGTGTGCAATCTTAGAAGGCATAATCAAACAAAGACAGGGATATATATGAACAATCAATGAAAAAAGAAGCACCTGATCAATTAGAAATGCATGAGCCATTTGTCCAAATAATAAAAACCCAAGAAATGGGGGATAGAAATTAGGCAGTTCTGATGTTTTGTCAACTAAGACTATGTGTTAAAACAGACAGAAATAAAATGAGATACCGCACTTTTGCATGATATTCATCTTTTAATCCTATGTTCATATGCGTTGTGTATTGCTTTTTTTACTTCAATGTCCCAATATTTATGGAGGGCACAGTATTGTATTCTACAGAAGGCTATAAAGACGCCCAGTTGTACAGCACTCAAAACCAAGAAAGCAGTAATAGGCCAATAGCAAGTTTCTGACCACAGACAATGGAAATTAAAGCTCACAGATTAGCTATCTAAAGGCCAGGCTTCACTACACCCTTACCTTCTAGCAGGAAGTCGTCTGGATCTAACTTTTTTCTCTTCCTGCTCACTGTTTGCACTGCTGGCATCCTCCTCCTGTTCCTCATCATCATCATCATCCGAGTCATCACTTTTCCAGGTATTTCTTACAACACAGAAATACCAAAAGTTCACCCCTTAGACCTATTATTGCTCTACATCGGACTTAAGGGTGCTCTGGTTAGCCAGACTTGTTCAGATATATAAGCATAGAAAACGGTTTCGAAAACCACCTCGGCCATTCTTTCGGCAACTCCTAATGAGGCATAGTAGACAAGCACAAAGACCAACATATGCATGAAAATTTCAAGTACAACAATATATTTGGCAACAGAATGAAAAAACCTACACCACAAAATAGGATGATGCATTAATAGTGAGATTTTCATAACATAGTATGACTATAACAGCACTATATAATAAAGAATTGTGAACCAGGACTGTTAAATATTCGAATAGGGTGACAGCAGGGGCATTTGGCGATTGACAATAGTGCAACCATGTGCTACAGACAACTGTGATTCATCAGTGATGTCTCTTTTACTTTGAAATACTTTTGCAATTTAATTGAAGAGCCCTAAATCAGGCATCAAGTTATTGTTTTAAATAGCTTAAGTAATCATCAAATAAGTACATTTCATACTCACTCTCTCTTCTTTTGTCGTGGTGCTTTTCTTTTGGGAATTTCCCCTTCTGAGTCACTGCTACCCTGCAAATATGTTGACATTGCTTACAAAACAATCCAAATCAGATCCACTAGATGTGACATCTGAGAAAAAACGACATTTTCAATCAGGTTGGAATTCCATAACATTGATGTTTGTTCAATACACTACCATTCAGAAGTATGTTAGAATATCATCACGTTACACTTCTTACCCCAGCACCAATATTGAGACGAGCCGGTTCTTGTCTACTGCGATTTGATCGCCTGACTCCGTAGACATCTGGATGCTCCTCCCACATCTGGAACCGGAAAAATATCAAATTTGATAATTGCATCGTTGCCTCCACTTTTCGTGCCTCAATCCCAGAGGAAAAACGTTTTATTATAATTAACTGTCCACAATGTATGCATGAAACTAATGTGAAAAGGTCATCTATATTATTATTTTTATTTTTTTTACAATTCAAACATTATAAATATATTAGGGTATGAAATAAGTGGGTCCATTTCAACACGCTGAAGTATACTAATTCCAATCGAAATACTATTACTATTTTGTATAAAGTGCAACTTAAGTCTTCCAAAATAAACTAAGAATACTGCTTTTTTTTTTACTTGGTCTGGTTGTTTTTGCTATAAATTTAAGCTGACAACTCCCTTAGTCATCTATGAAGACCAGATTTTTTTTTTTTATTGTAACACGTAGCTAATGGGCTGCTTGACTGCACACACAAGTAGCCCACAGGTTTTAATGATGCCTATGCAAACATTACAGCTTGTGGAAAAATTAAGAGACCACGGCAAAATTATCAGATTCTCTGGTTTTACTATTCATAGGTATGCATGAGTAAAATTAAACAAAATACTAATGCTTTAACTTAGGAAGAGTTCAGAAATCAATATTTGGGAGAATAACCCTGACTTTTAATCACAGCTTTCAAGCGTCTTGGCATGCTCTCCAGTCTGTCACATTGCTCTTGGGTGACACAAAAATGTAAGTAGCTTGGCTGTTTGATGGCTTGTGGTCATTTATCTTCCTCTTGAATAAATTCCAGAGGTTTTCAATGGGGTTCAGGTCTGGAGATTGGGCTGGCCATGACATGGCAGTGTGGCATGGAGCATTGTCCTGCTGGAAAAAACAATTCTCAGAGTTGACTAGGATGGTCAGAGCAGAAGGAAGCTGATGTTCTTCCAGGATAACCTTGTACTTGACTTGATTCATGCGTCCTTCACAAAGAAATCTGCCCGATTCCTACCATGCTGAAGAATCTCCGGATCATCACCGATCCTCCTACAAATTTCACATTGGGTGTAATACATTGTGGCTTGTAGGCCTCTCAAGATCTCTGACTAACCATTAGAGGACCAGGTGTTAGGAAAAGCTGAGATGATGACATTACTCCATTCCTCTATGGACCAATCCTTATGGTCTTTTGCAAACTTCAGCCTGGTTCTTTTTTGTTTCTCATAGATTAAGGGCATTGAATGACGTCGCCCCTACCCCTAGGAGCCGGTTTCAAACCTTCCTCGCCCTGCACTTCACCCCAGCTGCTATTTGCAGGTCACTTGATGTCATCCTATGGTTGTTGACAGACATCCAAATGAGTTGACGGTCATCTCAGTCAGTGGACCTTCTGCTAATCTGTAGCATTGTTGTCAGCAATGGTGCCTGACTCTGTTCTTATGAACAGCAGTCTTTGAAATTTTCAGGATGGAAGCAACCTGACGCTCGCAGTATCGCTCAGCCAGCACAGCCAGAATTTAACCCTTTTCCTCACTCACAGCTTTTCTTTTCAACCCTTTTGTCATACTGAAAAGTTAGTTTGCCATCCAGCTGGTCCTATTGCAAAAGGATATTGATAACCACAGCAGTGGTTTTTATTATTTTCCTCATTGGAGTTGGTTCACATAATCACTTAATCAGTACCTCATTAAGTAAAATGAGATGTGCCTGTGTTGGAATTGAACAGACACTGGAATGGAATGGCTGCCATACATGCAGAGGTGCTGATTTAAGAAGAAATGGAAGTGGTCTCAGTGTTTTCCAGAGCTGTATATTAAAAAGGGGCAATATGCAAAGAAGTATCATTCCCACCAGCTTGTAAGTTGTTTAATTACTTGTTCCCTGAAAAGTACATTTGTACTATTTCAGGATATTCAGTGGCCTTGAATTTCAATAAAAACTGGAAAAATGGCGGTGTTCTAGAACTTTTGATCAGTGATCATGCAGTGAATCTACAGGAAACTTAAGACAAAAGAGCATTCTACAGAAGTTAGAAGTCCAATAATAATGAGATGTGATATCCCAGAATGCACAATTTGATCTATTATCAGGAAGAGTAATAATCCTCAGCCAAACCAGGCACGGCCAAGAAAAGATAGTGGCTCAAAACTCATCATTGAAAAAGGGAGACTTGTGCAAGAAGCCATAGAGACACGAACAATTACTTTGTAGGGGCTATAGAGTTCAGAAACTAGGAATGGAGTTATGGCACTTCAATAAACCATTAAAAGAGCTCGGTGAAACTTGGGAAGGTGTGGGAGGGTGGCAAGGAAGAAGCAATGATTGAAAGTGCCATCTGAAGCAGGTTTGGGTTTGTGCATTTTGGTCTCAGATGACATGATTCCCCACATGCTTCTGGCAAACTCCAACACTGCCTATTGCTTCATGGTACATTCCTCTGTAAAATAATTATTTGGTCACCTACAAACAAGCAAGATTTCTGGCTCTCACAGACCTGTAATTTCTTCTTTAAGAGGCTCCTCTCTCCTCCACTCGTTACCTGTATTAATGGCACCTGTTTGAACTTGTTATCAGTATAAAAGATACCTGTCCACAACCTCAAACAGTCACACTCCAAACTCCACTATGGCCAAGACCAAAGAGCGGTCAAAAGACACCAGAAACAAAATTGTAGACCAGCACTAGGCTGGGAAGACTGAATCTGCAATAGGTAAGCAGCTTGGTGTGAAGAAATCAACTATGAAAATGGAAGACATACAAGACCACTGATAATCTCCCTCGATCCGGGGCACCACGCAAGATCTCACCCCGTGGGGTCAAAATTATCATAAGAACGGTGAGCAAAAATCCCAGAACCACACGGGGGACCTAGTGAATGACCTGCAGAGAGCTGGGACCAAAGTAACAAAGGCTACCATCAGTAACACACTACGTCGCCAGGGACTCAAATCCTGCAGTGCCAGACGTGTCCCCCTGCTTAAGCCAGTACATGTCCAGGCCCGTCTGAGGTTTGCTAGAGAGCATTTGGATGATCCAGACGAGGATTGGGAGAATGTCATACGGTCAGATGAAACCAAAAGAGAACTTTTTGGTAAAAACTCAACTCGTCGTGTTTGGAGGAGAAAGAATGCTGAGTTGCATCCAAAGAACACCATACCTACTGTGAAGGATGGGGGTGGAAACTTCATGCTTAGTGGCTGTTTTTCTGCAAAGGGACCAGGACGACTGATCCGTGTAAAGGAAACAATGAATGGGGCCATGTATCGTGAGATTTAGAGTGAAAACCTCCTTCCATCAGCAAGGGCATTGAAGATGAAACGTGGCTAGGTCTTTCAGCATGACAATGATCCCAAACACACCTCCTGGGCAACGAAGGAGTGGCTTCGTAAGAAGCATTTCAAGGTTCTGGAGTTGGCTAGCCAGTCACCAGATCTCAACCCAATAGAAAATCTTTGAAGGGAGTTGAAAGTCCGTGTTGCCCAGCGACAGCCCCAAAACATCACTGCTCTAGAGGAGATCTGCATGGAGGAATGGGCCAAAATACCAGCAACTGTGTGTGAAAACCTGGTGAAGACTTACAGAAAACGTTTGACCTCTGTCATTGACAACAAAGTGTATTGAGATGAACTTTTGTTATTGACCAAATACTTATTTTCCACCATAATCTACCAATAAATTCATTTAAAAAATCCTACAATGTGACTTTCTGGATTTTTTTTCTCATTTTGTCCCTCATAGTTGAAACTTTCAGGCCTCTCATCATTTTAAGTGGGAGAACTTGAACAATTGGTGGCTTACTAAATACTTTTTGCCCCACTGTACAGTGCCTTGCAAAAGTATTCAGCCTTTAGATCAACGTTTTTTTCCATCTGAATTGTATGTGTTGGATCAGAACA
The DNA here is from genome assembly GCA_016801105.1 of Esox niger. NCBI lineage: Eukaryota > Metazoa > Chordata > Actinopteri > Esociformes > Esocidae > Esox > Esox niger. Next base: position 16,813 of record JACXGJ010001159.1, on the reverse strand, counting down.
CAACAGTTTAAGTTGGAGAAGTTAAATGAGAAAAATATATACATAAATCTTTGGCATATGCATTCACCGCCTTTGTTATGAAGCCCATAAAAAGCTCTGGTGCAACCACTTACCTTCAGAAGTCACATAATTAGTGAATCGAAGTGTCATATGATCTGTCAGTACATATACACACCTTTTTTAAAAGGCCACAGAGGCTGCAACACCTAATCAAGAGGCATCTCTAACCGAACACTGTCATGAAGACCAAAAAACTCTCCAAAGAAGTAAGGGACAATTTGTGAGAAGAACAAGTCAAATATCCACATTTTTGATGATCCCCAGGAGCACGATCAAATCTATCATAACCAACTGGAAAAAACATGGCACAACAGCAAATATCCCAAGAGACGGCCACCCACCAAAACTCACGGACCGGGCAAGGACGGCATTAATCAGAGAGGCAGCACAGAGACCTAAGGTAAACACGGAGGAGCTGCAGAGTTCCACAGCAGAGACTGGAGTATCTGTACGTAGGACAACAATAAGCTGTACACTCCATAGAGTTGGGCGTTATGGCAGAGTGGCCAGAAGAAAGCAATTACTTTCAGCAAAAAACGTTAGTTTGCCATCCAGCTGGTCCTGGATGGCAAACTATAAGTCTCTTAGAGACTTACCCAATGCGACTTGGATCTGTGATTGCCGCAAAATGTAGCCCTACAAAGTACTGACTTTAAGGGGGTGAATAGTTATGCCCATTGACCTTCTCTGTTATTTTGTCCTATTTGTTGTCTGCTTCACAATAAATAAATAAAAACATCTTCAAAGTTGTGGGCATGTTCTGTAAATGGAATGATGCAAATCCACAAACAATCCATGTTAATTCCAGGTTGTGAGGCAACAAAACATGAAAAATGCAAAGGCACTGTATGGTGATGGCTGCATCATTCATTGAGAACGCTTCTCTTCAGCAAAATACTGTAAGAGAACCGGCTAAGGTCCACAAAAAAAATTGGGAGATCATTCACAAACATTGGTGTGCCTCAAGAAAAAAAGGTGAACGTCCTACAATGTCCCAATCTCTTTGCCATGGAGAATAAGTGGTATAATTTGAAAATTACATTTCACAGGCATTGTTCACCCAACTTTGACAGCTATTACTGTAGCAAAAGGTGGGTCCACCAAAATCAAAGAACATATTACAGTCAACCTAATGTCTCCGTACAATAGTTAAAGTTAAGCATTACAGTATTTTTAAGTAAAATATTAAACAGAATGAATTTGCAACGTACTTATTGTCAATCAATAAAATGAGAGAATATAACGGACATCAAAAGTCTACTGGGTCTGATTGTTGAAACAAAATAGGGAAATACATCAGCAAAGGTAGCAGCAACAAGCATAATAGAACATCAAAGTATTTTATTGAGAAGGAAAAGCAGTATTGCACCAACAGGACAGGAAGTCCCTCCAAAAATGGTGACAGGACAAGTTCACCAAGAACAACCTTAAAGGAGCAGTAGAAAAGTACCAGTCAGGAACTGGTCAATCACTGCATATTGAAACAATTATTCATCATGACTCAACTGTGCGGGAGAGTGGGAAGATGTATACATTTCACAAGAAGACAGACTCTTGCGGGAAGGTGTTAGGGTGTGATGAGACTAAGGTAGAACAATTTGGCCACAGGTCATTACCCAATGTACACAGCACATAGTGTCAAACACGGTGACGGCAGCTTCATGCTATGGGGCTGCTTCTCTTTAGTGGGGACAGAAGATCTAGTCAAGACAGGGAAAATTATGGCACAAACTCGGCTGCCTTAAGCCGGAAAGTTAAGTTTGAAAAATGTTTCACTTTAAAGCGACAGCGATCATAAGCATACAGCAAAATAATTTAAGAAATGGCTTGCAAAATGGAAGATGAATGTCCTTAAATAGCCCAATTTGTGGACAGACCTACGGCAGGCTGTACACATGAGACCCCCACATCTCAGTAAGGTTCGATAAGCTCGGGTCAGCATGTTTCCCCCCAAAATCCAATATTTTGACGATGGACACACAAGACTCTTTCCACAACATTACCCTATGTCACCAGCAGATGAATAACTATATCCAGTCATGTGAAATCCTTTTAAAAGACTCAAGAGTCCAGAAATGTCTCTCCAGAGTGTTCAGCAGCCTTATCTGGGGCGGTGGGTGGGTGGCCAGCCGTGAATATGCGGCGGTTCAGCGTGGTTGAGAAGAGGGTTTCAGCACCTTATAAAGCTGTAGAGGCCTTACGAATCGCCCACTTCTTACTTTTTCAGCACCGGTAGCAGCAACACTATACACTTTCATCAGGCATTGTATATTTTTGTTACATATCTAAATGTGAGAGCTACAGTGAGTCATTCAAGAGAGCTAACAGCTGTCATTACCCTTAGAATAAGAATCTCTGAAGACCTATTATTAGACTTGTGGCCTTTTGAGGGAACAATTAGATAATTATGTACATCTGCATGTGGCCAAATGACTAAGTGGTATGATGTTGCATCCCTTCCTTGTGCAACATGTTCCCCTTTGTATAATAACATCAGCAAATACATTTCACAGATAACATCTAAGTGTAAGTTATGTCAATTCTAATGTGACATTCTTGCTTGAAAAATGACTACAAATTGTATAAATGTGCTTACTTATGGTGCTCCAAAAGGTTAATAAATTAGTAGATGGTATCCCTTCTGTGTGTGCATATACCTTCATAATATTGTTAAACATCCAAAAACATAGTGGTTCTATCACAGTGCATTACCTATCCATTTGGACACTGCATTACAATCCAAAAGATGAATAGAGACCTGATCTGGAAGATTTCACATCTTTGTGTTAAGGATTTAAACATCACTTGGACTGCATGAGCTAGACTATATTTAATTCATTTCTACATAAACTATGTTGCCCTTTCAAGAGATAGTGCCTAGACCCCAAGAAGTGTATTATTCTTTAATTAAGGTATTCTGATTATTACAATTTTTTTGTGTCTATATTTGGGATGTTATTGTTAATACAACATTCAAACGTGTTCAGTCTTTTCTTGGGGCCGGAATCTTCAATAGTCCATTAAAGACTTGGGACTCATTCGGATACATATTTGGAAGCAGTTTTAGGTGACTCCAAAAACCATACATTGGTATGATTTTCTATTTGGGGGAAAGCTAATGAATCCTATAAGCTTGTATGTACAAAATGGATTTTAGTCAATAAAAGCAAGGAAAATGGGACAAAATACTTAACATGACTGCTTAATATATTCCAATACCACCGATGCCCTAAAATATATATACAATGTAACCTCGTTGCAATTGGCTGATTTCAGATAGGTTTTAGAGTACAGGTCCAAGAAAAATCGTATGACACCAATAGCAGGTTTGAGTCAAGTACTTGCTTTGTTTACCTTCTTTACATCTGCCAGATTGTCTTTCTTTTTAACTGGTGGTTTGTCCTTGACCTCTGCTGACACCTGCTGCGAATCACTCTCAGACCCGGACGGGCTTCCAGATTCAGAGGAGCTGTTGGACTCTCCAGAGTGGTGCAATCTTCTCCTCTCACTGCCCTGCTCACTCTCCGACTGACTCCCAGACTCCGACCCAGAGGGGTTCGATTCTTCTGAGGCTGAATTGCTATGGTATCAAAAATATTTGGATTTTCAGTCTAAATAAAATGGAACCAAATGTACTTAATATTATCCTTTTAGTGTTGGACGGATTTTATTGCCCTTTTCAAAAACAAACCCACTTTAGTTAGTGCCCTCCCACCAATTATGCTGGTCACTGAGCAAATGTTAATGTAAAACTATAAGCTTAATGTATAAATCTAATGCAGAATGAATGTGAATATCTATTTATTTATTTTATTTTTTACATATACAGAATATCTACATAGCACACTTGTAAAACAGTAGATGGCGCCAAATAAGGCAGTCAACCAAAAACTGTGAAGTTTCGAAGCAGAATCTACCAAATAGCAAACATCTAGACCTGAGGCACAACTAACCTTAAGACCAAAATGTCTGAGAATTTTGTCAATAGAAACGATAGGAAACCTTTAAGCAGTACACACAAACCATACCAAAGCATGCATAGACACATTATAAACAATCCACGCTACAAGTATATTTACTAAATAATACCATATACGTACAGCACTCTCTCTTACAGTACTTTATTTATTTAAAATTGTTCCAAATGAATCTCTTAGAACACGAGTAGATTATACAAGTATATTAAAGGAATTGATGTATACGTAGTGTGAAATGACTTAACAAAACATCTATGCCCCATAATGCCTACAAAATAATGAAGCAACATTATTCCATTATCATGAGACACCCTACTAAAGTGTTGGCAGCAGCGCTTTATTACTAACATTTAGTCACTAATATGAAAATATACATTGTAATAACTATAGGTAAATCAATTACTATCATATCACACATTACTGAATAATATCTTAATAACATTTCTGTCAGAATGGTGGGAACCATTTTGTTTAGACTCCAAGATTTCTAAGAATGCATCTGCTGCTCTCCATGCTGACGACTCCATCGATGTAAAGTCAGATATGGGCGGGTCAAAAAAACTAGACTGATTTACTATAGGCTTGTGGGTTGCTAGGAGAAGAAAACTCCCCGCCCAAAATAAAAGCCTTTGACCTTTGAAACACTTCCTGTTTCCCTTTAGTTCCGAACACATTCAGAAAGTTATACAGTCTATTTGGTATAAGCAACAGCCATGTTGTGGTGCAGAAAGTTGACTCCACATATTTTAAAACAATATTTGTTGAGATGATCTGTTTTCTCTAAGCACATCTTGCTTATGTGCTTGAAAATAGGTCCTCTGGCAGGGTGAGAGCAATCAAAAGGATTAGGGTTTTTTGGGGGGATAGACTTGAGTTAAAATGTGCACGGTTATTAAAATGGCTGCCAACAGTTAAGCACAGTATGGGCGTGTGTTCCTCTGCTCAGACAATGTAAACACCTAACATTCTAAAGAGCCTGGATAAGTATCAGTTGACTGCATTACATTATAGCAATTTGTCAGTCGATATACTGGTGTGGTACCAAATCTTTGGTTGATGCGTGCAAAATCTGAGAAGAAAAACAAGGCCCATTATTTCATACCACGCATTAATAATAAAAAAGTTGCTGATCTTCCTTAAGGTGCAAACCAAACATGTAGACATTCTGTAGGCCTTTCTGCAGGAGCTATGTCAGAAATGGGACTAGATTCCAAATGTAAGCCATGTGGAGACAAATCAGGCTTTAACCACTCAACCTTTCAAACCTTTTTAAATGATAAATGTAATTTGACATCAGAAAGCTCCATGGTTGAACTTGAATAATATCACAGGTAGAACAGGTGTTAATGGAGACTTACCGGCGCTCTGATATTACATCAATATTCTGGACAACTAGACGGCTGTTATATTCATCTGAAGCCTACTATTCCACTAGGGCAGCAAGAATTAAGATGGTAAGACATGATCTCCCATGTGGCCTCAAAATAAACTGAGAACACAAGACCCTTTAATTAAGATATACTTTTATTGATGATAAATTATGAAAACGACTTGTGTTACTGATTTCCAACAGAGGGATAATACATTTGAATCCCAACTTTAGACTATACCTTATTTGGTAATAATACAAAATTAAACCATTTAAAAGAAATTCTGCAATAGAAGATTACCATCTTGGCACTTAAAACTATGGCAGATATGTGAATTGATATGGCTGATATTTCAAATGGTCAATAGGACTACATACAGTTTTAACACAGCAGGTAATTGAAAACACTGCCAGGAATTCCTCAAAGAACCTGCATTTGACAATAGTATCTCGGGTCTTGATTCAATCAAAGAAATATATTTTAAACGGCAGGTGTTCAAGTGAAGATTTTTTGCAGAATTTAAAAAACCTTCCATAGATAGAATAAATCAGTTGTTATCCAACAAAATTTATGCTGCCATCTTATCTCTTTACAACCTCCAGATATGCATGTGCCATGTCGGAGTCCCATATTTGACAGTGACATTAATCTTCCTCAATCAATGAGAGGTTTGAAAGAGACAAGCTAGAAGCAAATAATGTTGGAATACTTGTGTTGAATTTCTTCAGAGTAAAAATAATGCAGTTAATTTAAAAATGTTTTTTTTAACTTATAATAACCCTTACAGCTGGATGCTGGTGTGAAGACATCACTCAGCTGTATAAAAAAAGCTGTATAATAAAAAACAAAAACATTTTCATGTGCAATTGCTACAAATTTACAATAAACATCTCAACCTGACAAACTAGTAAAGTGTGTGTAAAGTTAAGCATGTAACTGGTTAGTTAGAGTTTTATAATAGTGAAAACCCCTTCAAATAGATGAATCAATGCTAAAAGGCCCACTGAAGTTTTATAAAGGACATGGGAAATGCCTAACAGATATTATTGAGAACTAACTTTTATGTATGGAACTAATATTTAGTTAAAATAGTTATTCATAACAGATGTCATATAGGTGAAACACATTTTCAATAAAAGAAGACTAATGATCAGTGATGTTTTTAAATAGACACAATAATTGAGCATCCATTCCTTACAGCTAGAACCATATGAGAAAAAGTGAATTGTAAGCCTAATGACAAGGAGGAACAGAGATCCACAAATAGAAACTGAAATCCAGTGAACATTCAGTCATGATTGATTGGCTTGCTTACATCCATAACACAGTTCTCATCAAAATACCATGTTATGATTACGGCTAGAAAAAAATAAGTTTTTATTTTTAGTATTAAACTGTTTCAAACGAAGACAAATATTTATTTACACATAAAGTAGTCCACATGGTTGTTACTGCAGACCAAGTAGATAAAAACATTGAAAATGCATTTCAATATTTCCATTTAGTCCCTATGTTATCATAAATAAATCAGATGTCTCAAATGTGGAAAAAAATTAAGAATAAGGATTGCTCAATTGGTGCAATGCAGTATCGATTAATAAGGCAAGGTCACATTACATGGTAACAACAGACCACATTCGGAAGTCATGTATTAGTTATTGGAGATAAGGCCAATTAAATGTAGTTTGTAGGCTATACTGAGTGGGTAAAGATGTAATACATGGGCCTGAAAGTTCAGACTTAAGGGTAACAAATGCTAGGAAAATTAGGGTGTGGCTTTTAAACAACACCAAGGTCATTGATTTGGAACAAGTAGAAATCGTGAAAACTATGTTGCAAATGCGTCCACAGGTGATCAACCATGCTTGTCAAGGTAAACAATTAAGGCAGCTGGCAAAACAATTAAAATAAAGATCGTACCTTGATGCATTGCTCTGAGTCGAACCTTCGTCTTCTTGCTTTTTATTTTTATTCTTCATCATCGTTTTATCTTGAAAACGTTTGATTTGATATTCTTATGTCCTGGTATTTACTGTCAAAAGTTAGAAGAGTGATGCACTATCATAAAAGTCACATAAGATTTTTTCTCCTCAGAGGACAGTAAAAGCCTAGACGTTACGAAATAAGACAAAAGCATTGTCAAACTTTAAAACGGACACTTTTAGTATGTATATATAAAATATCGATAAATAAATGACAACTGATGACAACCTGTGATAGAAAAAAACAAGTGTTGAGACCATTTACAATTACATCCACTGATCGACCCACACTAATTCTAACTGCGTCATCGGAGAAAAGACGACCAAATTGTGATAATACGTAATTTTTTAAACAATATATTGTAGATGGGTTATTATAAAATGTCAACATACCTATTCCATGTAGGCTACAGGAAGGTATAACGAAGTATTAGATTCCAGCCGCAAAGTCTAGACTATATAATAATTGACCAAAAATAAGTCATTAAAAATGTTAAATGAACATAAACATTCAGAAAATATACTTAATGTTAATAATAAGATATTTAAGCGTCAACAAAAGTGAGTGAGACGAAAGGCTTACAAGAGCTCTTCACAGAGCACACTAAAAATGGAGGCGCGCCATGGCTGCCAGACCTAGGCAGAGAAAACAACGACTCGCGCATACACTCTGCAAAACGGATCAACACGACGAAAAACGCATTAAATAACTGTGAAAACCTACACTACAATTTATCATACAATTGGTTATTCTTTAAACAAAAAAAAAAGTATTAATAGAGCGCCATATTCCAGGTCGATTTAATGGGAAAAGAACAGGGCTGACAAAGCCCAGCGAAATGTTCCCCTTTCCAAGGCTCATCCGCCATCTAAAGCTCCTTCCTAGCTCTGAAAGCTTTGCCTTTGATTGACGTTATTTCCATTTACCCCCACACTCAGGTGATGTCCCGAAGTCCCACCCCCTTTATTTTGTATGAAAACGGCAAAAAACTAGAACATATTTTTATATGAAGCATATACTTTGTTTTTATTTCAAGAGGAGTACTTAGCAAACTTAAATCCAAACTAATACAAAAAGAACTCTTGAAGTTTTGAAATATATATTATATAGTGAAATCCATCACTTCCTGTGCAGACAGGATATAAGACTACAGGAGCCATTTTAGAGGCAAAAAGCATTGGACACCATTTTAGTTCACTTAGTAAAATGTGGAGCCATATAAAACGTGTACTCTGGTTGAAATAAAAAAAATTGCATGGAGTAGTCAGCCCTTTACAAGAGATTGTGTTCATTACTAGAAGCCATGGATTATCATTTAACTTGACTTCAGTATTTTGTTCTTGTTATTTCCAGGTTTGCTAATGACCAAGGTCAAATAATTTTGACCCAGACCGACATAGTGTATAATGTAATAAAATAGTTATTTAATTAAACCCACCAAGATAAGACAAGTAAATACAAAAATTTGTTAGCATAATGTGTGTAATATAAGCATTTTTTTAGCATAGTGACAACATTTACAAAAATATATTTTACATGCTTTTACTCGACTAGATCCCTTCATTTCACATAACGCCAGCATTGACTAGCTAGCACTTAATACATCTTACACTTGCCTAGTATTCCTTTAAAAATATAAATTTATAAAACTATGGTAACAGCAGGCAATCATAAATCCCCTAAATTACATTTTATAAAAATGATTGAATTGGTACTTAATGTCTATGTTTAGCTAAAATATTACAGCCTTTTGACATTCTTAGGTAGCATCCTGATCAATGAACAATAGTCAGAATAGTGAAATACAATTTTATTTAACATAAACATCCAATTAGGATTCACAGAAGTAGAAAAGGTCACTGTAGTAGAATGTAGCTATTACAAGAATCAAACAATTAAGTCCAATGAATCGGCAGCACATTCAAAGCAAGAACTCATGTTATGTTTTGAATGTAGTTCCAATTTATGCATTTTATCCACGCAAATAAAATCCAGAAAATTCGAAGCAGTGAATTCAAAAATAAATATCAAATTAACACCAAAATTACAGCCGCCATCTTGATGACAGTAGTTTTCTCCACATCAGTGTCTTTAATGGAATTAAGGGGAAGGGTTTGAAAACCCTAATTAGTTTGGAAAAATTATTCACTTTTCTCCCAACCCATTATTTATGACTATCCCATTAAAATAGCTTCACTAATAGCAAAAGATGTAGAAGCTTATCAGCTAGCTAAGAGTAGATAACGAAAGTCAGAAGTTAAATTAAATTAATTACCACAGTACTATTAAAATGTATGCAAAAACAAAACGAAGAATGCTAACTAAAGAATTTGTGTCGGAATCCTTGCTACCCATATACAGGTACAATGGGGTATTTGCAAACTGATTCAACAGCATTTAACATTTCTCTTAAACGCCAACATACGCTCAACATTAGACATTGAATTAAATCAAATTTATGATGAATACTAAAAGTAAAGACAGCCCACATTTTTAGAACAAGCTAATTCAAATTTACAGGAAAAGCAACAAAAAAAAATTAGTGTTAAACATCTAAAAGTCCTCTTGAAAGATTTAACAAAAGATTACCCATACAATATTTGCATGATTCCAATTCACCTACTCCCAAACAATAGGAAACTCAAAACTAACAGGGAAAAATTACTAGTTCTAACTTGGTAGCTCATTATGATCAGTTCTTAATATCAGAAAGAAGCCATTAAAATGATTTTAGAAGTATTCCAGAGAAATCCTAGTTGAGTCAGACAATTCCAAGGAAGCATTGTTAAATTTAATAGCACTGTTTAACCAATCTTACAGCTGAAACAGCAAGAAAGACAAAACAATTGCATGCACAAGAAAAAGATAAGCAAGTGGAATGTTCCAACACGTATGTTTATGAAAGTGTCACAGTTCACTATAAAATATTCTAGCATAGTGATTTATATGACATAGAGGTATTAATGCAACCCATGCCATGGTTTGTGATGTACTTTGGGGATTATTTAATTAAAAAATACAATAAATTGTTACAATTAACTTGATATGGCATACTATTATTTAACTTTCTGGCTAGGCAAAGCTTCTTGAACTGTCCACTAGGGGGGTTCACTGAAATCCAAATTGCGCACATGTACGTTGGCATGAGTTCAACTCAAGTGCCTTTTCTAAAAAACCTTGGACAATGGCGATATCTGAACATTTAGTTAGTATCTATAACACTATTAATAGTTAGTAACAATTGCATTTGAAAAGTACAAAACTAAAATGCTAGTCAAGCATTGAGTTAAGCAAAACCAGCTTAATCCACTTCCTCTGCATGCACCCTGCATCCAATGTCCACACAAAACCAGCAGAGATTCACCAAAGAGATTAAACTCATGTACAATTTTTTTTTTTTCCTTTAACAAAAATGGTTATGCATTCACATGAACCAAGAAAAACGAGTTGCAAGTTCTGACCAATGTGAGATCATGAACAAGACAGTGAAAAGTGATTTTGGTTTTGGTGGATTGTGCGAGTTAAGTTAAAGTACTGCATTCTAATGAGGAAGTATCTCAAAGTCAATGTACTAGGAGAAAACGCTTTAATATCTGTTTGGCCTTTCATTTTAAGTTCATAGGCGGAAGGGGACTAATAATTACACGGTTATTCCCGGTTTAACTTTACTAAAGAAAGAGACTGGACCACTGTCACATAACAGGGGTTATGATATAAGTGTGCCAGTTTATTTTAGAAGAACAAAATTCCTCCCATTTAACTTAAGTTCTAAAATTGTGAATATAGTAGTATTGGTGGGCACAAATTAGAATTTGTCGGAATATTTTTATGCAATAAAGTCTGTCAGAATAAAGACCTTAGGAGACCAAAAAAAAACACTAGAATAAAAGTGGTGGTAGTTATAAGTAAACAAACTACATGCCTGGCATATGGTATAGGGAAAAAAGGCTTTTCAAAGTTGGAGGAAATTACTGAAGAAACAATGAAACTTCTAGGGATAATATGTTGAGTCTAGGATAAGTAAGGGTATATTTGAGTGACTGTACATGGCAATTAAAACAAGGAACAAATTAGCAACTCCAAAATGATTCAGTGTGGAAATTTATGCTAAAAGAATAAAAAAGAAAATTAACAACTTGAAATTAGATGAGTGTTCATCCTGAAAATGGCCTATTGGTCAGGAGAATGTGTATTCCGCGGGTCAGTTATTTAAACATGCATTGTAATCTACAGCTAATTTGAACAATAATTAGCTGCAAAAAAATAACGGAAGTAATGGGGGCCATGTGTGTAAGCAAAAAACGTAAAAAACGCCAACAAAATATTTGGTTTGATCGAATTTAAAGGTGATTTGGCCATTTTAAAAACATGAACAATATACTTTGAGCCATCACCATGTAGCAATAAAGACAAAAAACAACTTTCTCTTGTATATACCTTAACATAATATTGAAACAGATCTCTGAATATCTTTACTATTCAGAATCATTCTGATTAACATACATGCTTTGTTACTTCATTGTTATGTAACAACACTAAATACTTTTCAAAATGTTTTATTTAGTACAGAGTATTGACATATTCAGTTACAGCAGATATTTGAATAAATTGTAATTTATTTTCCGCACACAACAGACTTACATAGCTGTCTTCTTAATTGTGGAGGGAACAGCACAGGCAGCCAGTCCATGTCTGGAATCTGTTAGGGATAAGTGAAGAAATTAGAGAACCATCAAGCATGACTTGACATAAAAACCACCCATCTAGAAATATTAAAATGTGGTCAACTCACAGAATGGAATTCCTAATCAAGGTTTTTACTCTTTTGCAAAGAGAAACATGTTTACCAAAATGTAACCTCTCAGATGATCTGGTTTCTTGGTGCAATGCTTTGAATTACATTCAAATGGTGTCAGAATAATTTAAATATGGGATTCTGAGAACTCATTCTAGGTATAATAACCGAAATCTGCAACCACAGTTTACAACTGGAAGATTTTTAACCAATTTACAAATTTCAGACAAATTTTACCAGCTGTCAAAATTAGTTAGCTAACTACTTTATTAGCAATTTAAGCTCATTAACTATTATATTACTACAACTTTCCCCATTAACTCATTGCCTTACTAATTTTAAATAGTTCTCACTTTAAAGAACTTCAGTGCTACACCACCTTCAAAAACAGTACGCACAAAAATAATGGGACCAGACTGCTGGGAACTTTAACAGAAGAAAATTGTTGACAAAACTTTCAACATAATCCTTATGGCCATTATGTATTTCATGTTAAGTCCATACATGCATTTGTTCCTTCAAGAGTACACCATAGTATCTTTCTTGGTAACTAACCTACATGGAGTGATGGGGAATAAAAACATGTTTTCACTAGCTAGCCAGTTAGCAAGTGTTCACTTTATGAAGTTATCACTTCAAAAGTTTTACCAAAATGTTGACATTACCTAACCCAACCCAGCTAAATGCTAGAAAACTTTTTATAACCCAATAGCTAGCAAGCCAAGCAGCTAGCTAATTTTAGTGTTGACTGGCACTTAAGAAATATTGATCATACAACCATTCTTTCAATTATGTCTGGCTTAAACATAATTTATGCTTGTGCACATTTCATTTTGTCAGTTTTTGCAACATTTGCTAGCTTTCTTGGCTAGCTAGCTTAACTGTCATACACTAGAGGGGGTCATGTTCTTGGCTAATCAGACAAAAAACGTATTTTCATGTCACAGGAACCCACACATTTTGCAAGATATGAAGCAGTGTCCCTAACTAACTCATCGTGATTTGTTTTCCCCCACTTGGAGTTAAGCAAAAAAAATTAAAGTAATTCCTTTCCTTAATTCGTCCTTTCTATTATTTAAATGTGTTGGGTAATCAGGTTGTGTATTTATTTTCTCAATCTTTAACTAAAAGAAACAATGTACATACTTACAAGTGTTGTTCATTCTGATCCCCAGAGTCATCCGTTAGGTGGATTGTCCAGATGACAAACCTTCAAAAATAAGACAACAGTAAATATGCAGTCCCACACAAAGGATGCTACTTTGGCCAATCGGTGAAACTATTGAAAGAATACAACTCTATAGCAATATTACAAATTTCCGCAAACTACACAAAATTCAGGTCAGAGCTCAGTTTTTGCATAGGTTAATTAGACATAACCCCAAGCATGTGTGCCAAATATCCTCCAGCAAGTGTGACATTGATATTATAGTATTATAGTGCCACCATGTGGATGACAAATGTTCTTGCATTTGTTGGGTCTTGACCATGTTTCCCAAAGCTACACATATCCTTCTCTAATTTATGTGCATTTATTTGCCAAACCACACCCACGTGAACGTGTACTGGTAAACAGCTGCAATGTTATTCAAGATATGAGACACGTTGTGTCCCTGTTACAAATGTCTTTCTTGGGATGAAACAAACCTATTTACTGCATTTGATGGCTTAAAAACAGGTTGAGAAGTGTAACTTTGCAACATTAAATTTTGTTATCACTTTTTATACCTTAATTTGGACATACAGAGCAATTTGTTAATGCCAGAGCTATAGCAAGATGTCAGTCACAAGTTAACTTAATATTAAAGCAGTGGTGTTTAAAATATTGACTAAGGTTAAATAAGCTCATATTTCTGAGCATGTGTACCAAATTTCAAACGGACAGAAAAACATGACCAATATTGCGCCACTGTGAGGTCAATAGAAATGTCCTCATATATTGAGAGAGCTGACAGTGTGTGTAAAATGTCAACTAAATGTCAACCATACTGTCTTTTACAGTATGAAAATCCTTGACTGATTAATATGCTTTCAATGCTAGACCAGATCCATGTGAATGTATATTGGTCAATGGCGTCAATGTTGTTTTGGGTACAGAAAAACATCGCCTTGAGTGATCTTTGTCTATAGATGCACATATCACATCACTCATTCTGTGCCATAATCATATGGAGTGTTTTTCACATAAATCTGAAAATTACCCACAGTGGACCATAAGAGTCCCTAAGATATGTTTATCTTAAGAAGGGAGTAAAATGACGTGCCAAACTTCATTACTTCAGGTAAAACAGGGCGAAGGGCGTGACTTTACATCATTTACATCTTGAACTTTTCAGTTTCATTTGTAAACATCCAGTTCCAGTTGTATCTACGATATCGCGTGTGATGTACATAAGAACAGAGTGAAGACAGGCCAATAGCACAACCTATTGGTAAGTCGAATATAGCAGTCCGAAGAAACACCTCAGATTTTAATTATAATGAATATTAATATATTATCATAAGCTCACTATTAAATAAACTTACCATATGTTGAATATCTTCAGTCACCTCATTTGTCCAACTTCAATGGTTGCTAAAATAAATAAATGTAAAATTTTGTTATTCAAAGATTGACAGATTTTATATATTTACCAAAACAAAATTCTATACATGGCTTTCAATTTTAAAAAAAAAAATCATCATTTACAAATGTTAAAGACAACTTTATACAGGACTTTAAGTGGGTATTACCTAAAACCACTATTAATCAACTGAAATGTATTTTATCATTTAAAATGAATGCATGACCAAAAACACTTCTACATACTTGCATCAATAATATCTTAACCAATTTATTACCACCATCAATGACCAATTATAATTAATTTAAATATGCTGTCACTAACCAGGGAAATCTTGACAAATTAAAAATGTTAGGACTAAATACCTTCATATTAGGCTTTAATATAGATTACACAGATTGAGCAACTTCATAACAGGAAATACCCATGAAAGCAATTTCAACCTTACTTGGTGGGCATATTTCAATAACCTGGCCAACCTTTTGTCTTGAAAACTGTATTGCTTTATTATTCCCCAACAACTTCCACTACAATAGTTTTGCATTTGTCAAGTGAAAAAAATGTTCTTCCAAATCTCATCTCTATAACAGCTAAATTGATATCCCAAAAACATTTATGGAATTATTTCAGTGGCTTATTTCCATTCTGCACCACAAAGAGTTAAAAGCCAACACCCTATTTTAGATTTTCGAGGAAAAAACGGTTAGAATATAACTATTTTCATCAAAACCTGGTAGGTTCATTTAAACATTGACTGACATAATAGTGTAACGCGCCATATTATTGTACAGATTCATTTACTGCCATTTCAATTATTTTCATTATTATATATATATATAAATATATATATATATAATAAAGAACTGAAATATTGTTAAAGAACTGAAATATTATGATAGGCAAAACTACACCTTTCTGGATTGTAACACCTAAATATGACAATAAAGCTAGGTTACGTATTTAATTTTTTTATTAAATGTTGTACAGAAAAACTCCGAAATTAAATTATATTGAAATCACAATATCAAGTTTTATACTTTCTTATCAATCGTGAACCACTCAAAGCAACAATAAACGGAAAAAGTAAACTACTCAAGAGAAAAATACTGAAAATTTACGACAAGGGCATTTACCCTTTCAAGGACAAAGCACATTTTAAATGCGTAGGTTCTAGAACTCGAAATTGTACCGAATACTGTTATGTTGCTTTGTAATACGCTTAAGGTAACACAATACAAAATATTTTCTCTTCTCATCCAACGAATTAAAATTGCTGCCACACTGACGTTGGTCTTTAAAACAATTTCTCCCCTTTCTTGGCTGGGGAGCGACCATGGCCATTTTTAAAACAGATCGCGTCGAACCTTCGTTCTTTCCACCATATTGCCACATCTTCTAAATGCGCCTTTTCAAGAGAAACGACATTTCGCTTTTAGATTCTTACCCAAATGTGAAACCAACGCTATCCCTTGTCTTCTACCCGCGCAGCCAACGCCTTTTTTGATGATTTTCGTAGGTTTAACGGCATTTTAATACTTTGACAGCTGTGCGTCTCTTCCATATTGCGCTTGATCCTCTCTATCCGTCTGCCCTTCTCTCTGGGTCTGCCTGAACTGTTATCCTATTCAAAAGCTCTGCCCCCTCTTTTTCAACGTAAGCGCACACAACTTCCTCAGAAACACAACAGCATCCTGGGTAGAAGGCAAAACCTCTACTGTAATGGCGTATACTATTTAATGCTCATTGTAGATTCACATTTATATTCTACAAGTGTCTGACAGGTTTTTCAGGTGGAAATTAAGAGATACACTGTGGCAACTCCCCTTCCCCTACATTTACCAAATATCTAGGATAAAAGGTTTCTGCAGGTGCTTCATTTTAAATGTTTAATGCAGTTTTTAGTTTTAAACAGTTACCGTATAGTTAACGCAGTTAATGCATATTTTATTTCGTTTCAGGAGACTTATTTCATCGTGTGTTGCTGCCAAAGGTCTAGGCAATTCTGAATGTTCGTTATAAGACATCGTGAGATATTGCACGTACTGATATTAACGTGCATTAATA
>JACXGJ010001158.1:25341-92016 GCA_016801105.1 Esox niger | reverse complement strand
CAGTGTCAACTCAAACAAACTACTGTATGACTCATTAGCTAGAAATTGTGTGGCAATACAATTCCATATGTTAATTTGAGCCAGTTTCTTTCTGCTGGAAAAGGAAATGTTGATTATTATGTGGATTATAAATCATTAAAACATTTTTTATACTCTCTTTTCTGGCTAATATCCCAGGTAAACAAGCAGACAAGAACTGTTTTAAAGTGTTTTAAATGTCCACCAGTCTGGGTTCCAACCCATGCACAGGAAGATCTCTGCTGCTTCCTTGGTTTTTAACAATACAAAGTCAAGAGGACACATTGTGCAGAACTTTTGACACTGTTGATCAGTCACTGCTCATTCAGAAACTGTTATCAAATGGCCTAGACCAGACTATCTGTAGAAGAAAACAATTACATTTATTTCAAATGTATCTATTTATTAATCAATCAAATCATTTCTATAGCCCTTTTACAAGACAGATCTCAGAGTGTACTTAAAGAAAGGGTTACATTAGACTTCGAGAATATATCATAGCGGTTCCAATAAATTATAATTTCTTGGCCCAATTAAAGGTTCCTTTCATATTAACAATGTTGGTCTACCCATCAGTCCAGACCTGTCACCGTTGAAAACATTTGCTGCATTATGAAATGGAAAATACGACAGAGGCGCCCAACTGTTGAGCAGCTGAAATCTTATATCATGCAAGAATGGGAATATGTTTCACATTAAAAACTACAGCAATTGGTCTCCTCAGTTCCCAAATGCTTACAGAGTGTTGTTAAAAGAAGAGATGATGCAACACAGTAATAAAAAGGGCCCTGTCCCAACTTTTTTGAAACATGTTGCTGGCATCAAATTCAAAATGGGCATGCATTTTTCAAAAATACAGGGAATAAATATAGGGAATAAATGATTTGCACATCATTGCATTCAGTGTTTATTTTACGCAACGTCCCAAATTTTGGAAAAAGGGTTGTATATCAATGCTTCTACATCTGTTTTGAAACCTCATAACATGTTTTATTAACATGCATTATGCTTTATTACAGGAGATAGCTTCAGCACGTATCATTGCTCTTTAATATCACTATGTGGTCCTCTTTGAAGTCCTACATTCCTGCATTTCCCGCTTTTTCCCCACTACCATTGTACATTACTTCCCTGATGATAGACAAATACAAGCTACTCTACTGAGTTAAACGTTGACTACAATAAACATTTACATTTATTACAGCACTGGAAAATCCCTTCCAGAACACAATGATAAAATCAAGATTACAGTTAATGTCAGCTTCCTTTTGACTGTATTTGTTGCTTCATGAAATATGGAAAAAGAAATATTTAGCAATGGGAGTGTAATCCCAATCCTATCCTATCCTATCCTAATCCAATACTGATCTACACTAAGGAGGAGTGAAAATGGCCAGTTTCACTTTGAGGCAAGGTCATTGCAAGGAATTTACAAGATACAGCTATAGGTACATAAAGATTAGTGTCACTTTACAGTTTCCCCAATTCTTAGTAAGGCATATTTATGTTTGATTCTGTTTAATATAAATGATAATAGTACCTCTACTAAAGTAAAATATAGTTGTCTGTCAGACAAAAGACCCAAATGAAAGACACTGGAGGCAGGAGATTGAAATGCAGGCAAAGTATATTTAAACAATCAAAAGGCAATATACAGGCAGACACCAGGCGAGATCAGGTCACAGCAGACAGAGATTCAGTAAATGGAATACCTAGGATATTAACTGAGAAACAAGAAACACGGGACTCTGAAAAAACACAAGACTAACTGGAATCAGAACAAACAGTGGACACTGGTTAACCCTTGTGTGGTGTTCATATTGTTGCTATTCAGACAGTGTTCATGGGACTGGTGGACCCGCTGCATTTAGTTTTTTTATTTCAATACAATCAAAATAAAATAAAAAAATACTCAGCAGATGTTTACTTTATCCCAATTACAACCAATATAAACAGCATGTATGGTTAATATCCCACACATAATTCAAGCTCTGCAGATGGTTGTTCTGTAGGTTGGGTGGATGGGGCTCCAGCATTCTCCTCATGAATCCTCCGCAGAGACTGGGGTTCTTGGAAAATGTTGTCTTCTCTGGATTTGAAGTGTCACCAGTGCCTTTCCCAGTTCCCCCGAGAAAGAGGCGTCTCCTCTGGAGTTTCCTTTGATCCACTCTGGGTTCAGTGCCATCCAGATGACAAAGGTATTGTATGTTGAGATGTCCAATATGTTGATTGTTAATTGTTTATTTGTTTATTGTTTGTCCAGAAGGTAATAGTTTTCACAGCACACACTTAAAAAATAGGGATTTTATAACTCAAAGAAATATTGGCCTATCACTTTTAATTCATAACGATGGAGCCCACTGTGCTCCCTGGAAACTCGGTGCTTTTAAAAAATTTTATAAACATTCCCAGATCCATGTCTTGCCATAATTCCCTCAGGTCCATGGAGAATTCCTTGCCCTTCAAGGCGTATTTTTTCCTGTGAAGTGTGGGATCTAATATACCAATGTTTGTGCCTCTCTAAATAATTTCAATCAGTTTAATCTTCCACAGGTGGACTCCAATTAAGTTCTAGAGAAATCTCATGGACGATCAAGGGACATAACATATCGGAGCTCAATTTGGAGTGTCATGGCAGAGGGTCTGCATGCTTGAACATATGAGATATTTACATTTTTCCTTTTCAATTAATTGGCAGACAATCGACAAAAAGTTACTTAATTAATCTACAAAAACAATTATGGTAAAAAAATTACCTAATCAATCTACAAAAAATTAAGTTAAACAAAAAGTAATTTAATCAGTTATACATTAAGTGCATAAAACAATTTTAATTAGGTAGTTTCTTATTTTTAGAAGTCCTGGACTGCATCTTTAAGAAATAAGGCTTGGGAAGGGCTTTAAATAAAACAAAATTACAGCATAAACCCTTGGCCTCAGTGTCAATGCCCACTCCACTGTAATACAGCACTAACCCCTGGCTTCAGTAGCAATCTTTAAGGCATATATCGATTGTCTTAGAACCTGGGAAAATCACTTAATTTCTTCTTGAAAAAGATCTCCCTATTGCTGCATGTTGGTCATTGGCCACATAACCAGATGATCAGGTACAGGTATTTTTTGCCAATGGAAGGAAGAATTTTGATTATGTCACCTTCAACCTCCCCACAGGCCTAACAGAGTCCATAGTTTTAATCTTAGAGTGTGAAATGATATTCTCATTCCAACATTCTGTTTTTCTTAAGGTATTTATTTTCATTTCATGCTTTATAGAAGAGGAATGTGGTGGAAGATAGAGATTTGGATGAAAGAGCATTAGGTCTGATTCAAACACACACGCAGTCTGTTTATACAGGCTGTGACACGTATTCAATCAATCAACTGAATACTTGCATACAGACTTGTCAGGTATCATCAGCTACTTGATCTGCAAGACAATCAGGAAGACTTTGGACAGGGACCTGTGAGTCCTTGGAGCTTGGTAGTCCAGAGATGTGATCCTAGTTCACCTGAGTTTAAAAGGAACAGGACACAAATGAAAAGTTAGACACCCTACAAAAAGGTACATGTAATGTGTTACTACAACGCACACACATTTTTCAGAAGAGGTGGTTAAGCATCTCCTTGTCATGGAAAATGCCCAGATTAGGACATTTTTAGATCTGCCACTAAAAGTCTGGATGAGTCCGCTGATGCTGTGACTTACATCAGCTTCACGCGAAGACAGCTTTGTACCAACACGGCCCAGGGTGAGTTACAACAACGACAAACCCTGGTACACTGCCAAACTCAGACAGCTGCGTATCAACACGGACCAGGGTGAGCTACAACAACGACAGGTAGGCAGGTACAGAGTGGAAAATACAGCAATGGTAGGGCAGTGAAAGTTGCCAAGCGCCTGTAAGGAGAGATACTTAAACAGCAGTTTTTCGACTGGCGACTCAGCTTCTGTTTGGAGAGGCCTCCAACAGACGACCCACTACAAGCCCAAATCCCCCCACTCATTTAATGACCTTCAACTCGCCAACGACCTAAATGAGTTCAACTGCAGATTTGAAAGACAAAGGGGCATCTCTGACAACATACCTTCTCCCTGTGTGTCCAGTCATCAACACATCATCATACCCAGCCCTGCCATTACAATGGAACTTTCAATCCTGGAAGAGGACGTTTACGGTCTGATCTAAAGACAGAACCCCTGGAAAGCAACAGGGCCTGACACTGTTTCCCCACACTAAGGCACTGTGCAGATGAGCTTAGTGCTGTTATTACTGACATTTTTAACACCTCACTGGAGACCTGCTAAATCCTGGCTTGATTTAAGTCCTCCATCAGGATGTACTTCCTCCAACTTCTGAAAATGTTCAACCTGCCAACGACTATGATGGTGCATTTCCACACAGCCATCATAGTCCACCCTGACCTCCTCCATCACCGCCTGTTACCCTGCAGCCACTGCCAAGGACAAGGGCAGGCTGCGGCGCACCATCCACTCTGCAGAGAGGGTAATTGGCTGAAATCTCTACACGACCTAGACACCTCCAGGGCGCGGAGGCCAGCCGTAGAGTGTGGGACTGATCCCACTCACCATAATAATGTATGATTCAGAAGAAGGCCGAGGTGTATCAGGAGCTAAACCTCCCGCAACAAGAACAGTTTCTTTCCTACAGCAGTAGGCCTCATGAACACGCCCCTGGGACCAAACTGACTACAGCCCACGGCCAACATACACACACAACCCTCAACTGGACAAATCTATAACCCCTCCCTACATACACACACAACCCTCAACTGGACAAATCTATAACCCCTCCCGACATACACACACAACCCTCCCTGGACAAATCTATTATCCCTCCCTACATACATAAACAACCCTCAACTGAACAAATGTATTATCCCTCCCTACATACATAAACAACCCTCAACTGGACAAATGTATTATCCCTCCCTACATACATGAACAACCCTCAACTGGACAAATGTATTATCCCTCCCTACATACATAAACAACCCTCAACTGGACAAATGTATTATCCCTCCCTACATACATAAACAACCCTCAACTGGACAAATGTATTATCCCTCCCTACATACATGAACAACCCTCAACTGGACAAATCTATTAACCCTCCCTACATACATAAACAACCCTCAACTGGACAAATCTATTATCCCTCCCTACATACATAAACAACCCTCAACTGGACAAATCTATTACCCTTCCCTACATACATAAACAAACATTATCTGGACAAAATCTGCACCTTACATGTACTTTTTTGTTATTTAGTCATTAATTTATTAATGAACAGCCTACTATTTTTATGTTTATTTAACTGTTCTTGTTTGTTGTTACTTCCATTATTCCTTTTGTATTGTATTGATAGTTGCTGCAACGACCAGAACAAATTCCTTGTTTGTTGTGAAACTAACTTGGCAATGAAACTCTTTCTGATTTGGATCTTGTCAATAAAAAAACGTAATCTGCTCATTTACATTAAAGACATTTAACAGAAGAAAGCAACTTAAAGGAGTGAATCTTTTTTATCTGTAATGGTCCCCTGTGGGAATATTACTCAGATCCCTGATGTTGTGTCAATCTCAATGACCGTTGTTGCTTGCTCTTTAGGGATCCCAACTGCACTTCCAATGGTGTGTGGTGATTCTTGAGCAATGTTTTTCTTACGTCAAAAGAAATGTCTTTCCATTTCTCTTTTTGAGCAAAGCCCAGTAAAAGTCTGACAGATGTGAGTGAATGATCATTCATTTGTTCCTGTTTTCCCACCTCTCACCCGCTCCGTGCTATGGCGTTTATCACCAAACAGTGATTTACCAGTTTCCGTAGAACAAACAGCACAAAAAAATTAACAAACATAATAAAAGAATCATTTTGGCCTGCATGTGAATTGTAGCATTAGCTCAGAAAACAGGAAGTTCACCTATGTCCACAGGAAATTAGGTATGTGTTGTATATAGTTGGGAGTGGGACAGAACATTCTCTTCCCATACAGAGCAAACACATATTCAATGTACACACACACACAACAAGGTCCTATGATGTAAATTATAGAGTACCGCAAAATACTAACAAACAGCTACCCAAAAGTAACCAACAGATCCCAACTATTCCCCACTGTTCCTCAAAGTACAATAGCCAGCCCTCAGCCATCCTCCATGCACCAAAGACCCAGCAGGTCAAAGGGATGAGAACAGACTAGCCAATCCTCCACGTAGGCTGCCTGTTCTGGCCTGCTGAAGGTCTACCTCCTACCCGCAGGCAGTTCCCCATTGACTTGATGACCTTTCCCCAAAGCAAGGCATCCTTGTCTGAACCTCTTTTGTCTCAACCAGTGTATGTACTCATCCAGTGTATATACTCATCCAGCGAATGTGCTCATCCAGTGTATATACTCATCCAGTGTATATACTCAACCAGTGTATGTACTCCTCCAGTGTATATACTCATCCAGCGTATGTGCTCATCCAGCATATGTGCTCATCCAGTGTATATACTCATCCAGTGTATGTGCTCATCCAGTGTAAATACTCATCCAGCGTATGTGCTCATCCAGTGTAAATACTCATCCAGCGTATGTGCTCATCCAGTGTAAATATTCATCCAGCGTATGTGCTTATCCAGTATATGTGTGCATACACTGAATGAGGCCAGATGTCCAGGCTGGTAGGCTATACACTTACTGCCCTGCCTACCTATATGCTTTCTCCTATCCATTTGACTTCACCTTTTCTCTCCACACCCTGTGCAGACTTCCGAGCTGCTAGGCGAATACGCCTGGCCAGCCATGCCTGCCGGCCTCTCCCTGTGCCTGCGAATAGTTTGGGTAACAGTTTGGGTTGAGTTAATGCGGTTACCCACATGCAGATGATGTCATACACTCTTGCTCAAGCATAAGGAACGACTACTTCTGATGCTGTCTTTTCCTATGAATACGGTCATTGTCATCACGTGCAACAGAGTTCCCCAGTTTCCCCAATACAGAACATGTCAAACATCATCCTAACCCTAAAACTTATTTTCTGTTTCAGTTAGAAATAAAGAGTATATATGGTGAATGTGAAAGATAATAATGGATAATAATAAGAGCAAAACAATCATTTCTTGGATGAGTTACATTGGATATGTGCCAAATTAAAGTGTGCCTTCTGCAGTAAATAAATGTATATTGTACATGTTTGGTGCCATATTCAGGGTGGGATTTCTCAATGACTTCACTTTGAAGCATGAGCTATCCTGCCACACTGCATCCATGTCTAAGTTTATAAAGTCCAGGTTTACTAAACATACAAATTATATTTGTTTCTAGTAGCATTTATTTTCTGTGTTACTGAGACAGTTTTTCCAGTTTAAATAATTGACAGACCGTTTCTGGTAGTCATTCTGAAAGTATGTTGTGGGTGTTTATAAATTCCACTTGTTAAGATTGCTTAACTGGCTGGTTTCCTAATACATGTGGTTGAGAATGAAAATACCGGAAGTCCTATACAATATGGAATGAATTGTCATTAATAACTTATTTTTAAGGCTTATTAGCCTCTAAGATTCTAAGTGATGATTTTAAAGGGTATTATTAGGAAAATGTAAATGAACATCTTCAGAAAGTATTCAGACCCTTCACATTTAACACAATTTGTTAATTTATGTACTTAATTTATAATTGACTTAAAAAATACCATCAATCCACACCTATCTATCTACACACCACTCTGAGTGCGTAGCAAAACATAGTTTTAGAAATGTGAGAATTCATTGAAAATATATGCATGTATGCACCTATGACTACACAGTGCATTCAAAAGGTAGTCAGACATATTATTGAAGTATTCAGTAATTTTCCTACTACACAGCTTTTTTTTCAAATCGCTTATGATTTTTATTTTACTTTTTTTACTCAAAGAAATAAAAACAGATTTAATTATGTTTATATAAGTATTGAGACCCTTTGCTATGACACTTTGAATTGAGCTCCGAAATTGGGCTCAACACTGCATCCTTCCAGGGTTCTTCCTTGAGATTATTTTACAACTTAATTGGAGTCCATAATTCATTGGAATCTGTAATAATTTATATTGATTAAACATGATTTGGAAAGACACACACGTTTATATTAGGTCCCACAGTTGACAATGCATGTCAAAGCAAAAACCAAGCCATGGAGTAGAAACTGTCTGTAGAGCTCCAAGCAGGATTGTGTTGAGGTGTATATCTGGGGAGCGGTACCAAAACTTGCCTGAAACATTGAAAGTCCCCAAAAACACAATGACCTCCATCATTCTGAAAAGGAAGACGCTTGGAACCACCAACACTCTTGTTAGATCTAGTCGCCTGGGAGAATGGTCTTGGTCAGGGGTGTGACCAAGATCCAAATGGTCACTCTGTCTTAGTTCCAAAGGTCCTGTGTGGAGATGGTAAAACCTTCCATAAAAACAACCATCTCTACAGCACTCCACCCATCATGCCTTTATGGTATACAGGCCAGATGGAAGACACTCCTCAGTAAAACGTATATGACAGACTGCTTGGAGTCAGACCAAGAGAAACAAGATTATCTGTCATGTTGAAACCAAAATACAACTTGGCCTGAATATCTAGTCTGAAGTAATGCCAATACATCCCTAGAGCGAAGCATGGTGATTGTAGAATGCTGTGGGGATATTGTTTAGTGGCAGGGCCTGGGAGACTGGTCAGGATCTAGGGAAATATAAGCAAAGTTCACACAGATCTTTGAAAACCTGCTCCAGAATGCCCTTGACCTCAGACTGGGGCAAAGGTTCACCTTCCAACATGACAACGACCCTCAGCACACATCCAGGGTACACTGTCATTGCTTTCGGACCAGTCTGCGAATGTCCTTGAATGGCCCAGCCTGAGCCCGGACTGAACCCAAAGAAACATCTCTGGAGAGTCCTGAAAATGGCTGTGTAGCATCGTTCCCCATTCAACATGACAGAGCTTGAACCTCCCTAAATACAAGCGTGCCAAGGTCATTGCATCATATCCAGTACAATTTGAGACCATAATAGCAGCAAGAGATGCTTCAACATGTATTGAGTGAGGGGGTTTTCATGCACATGTGAATGTGATATTTATATTTGTTTAATAATATATTTACAAATAATAAAAAACGATTTGCTTGGTCATTAGGGGAAATGTTTGTATTGATAGGTGAAAACATGAATTCAATCCATTTTCGTATAAAGCCATAACATAACAAAATGTGGAAAAAGGGCTCTGATAGTTAATGTCAATTGCTAATAAAGGTGAGTCTGATGATGAATATGACCTAGAACTTAAAAGGTTCGTCCATCGCGACAAACCAAAGAACCCTACTGCATGTGATCGTTTAGGTGGGTCAAACTCTTCTTGACACTAGTCGGTTGAAATCAGTTTAATATCCCTGTTGATATCTCCCTTGGTACTGTATACCGGGCTGTAACAGATTTTGTTCTGTTTGGCCTAGTGCTGAGGTTTATTTGGAAGGGGCTTAAATGTTGCTTGACCTTGTCTCAGTCCTCAATATCTATGCTGCCCTACGCTATGTGTTGTGGGAGTTGGGGTCATTCTATCCAATGTAGTTTACAGTGGTCTCAATCCAGTTCTCCTGTATCTCTCTCTACAGCTTTAACAATCTTTACTAAATCATTTGCACATACAGTCCAGGCAGCCCAGGGCTGTTGTCTTTATCTTTATGGACTGTGTAATAAACAGATTACACAGCAGCTGGTCCTGGTTAATTTGAGAAAAATACAAATTACATCTACTTATATGCGGGTTCTTCTGCAAAACAAGCCAACCGTTAACCTCATCAACTGACTAAAATGCTAACAATCTTGGGACAGCATTACTCAAACTCAATATCTTAGTGTACTTACAGTAGTCAGAATTCCGACAGAGCCAAATGTTAGTTCATTAATTAGTAACTGATCCAGTTGAAACATGCTATATAATGCACTGCTCACCATTTTCTACTTGACAGTGAATTCCCTGGTCTTCCTATTGGGATACAAATAGAAAACACAGATTCATGCAATAATTGCTTTTTAAATCATTCCAAAGGATAGAGTTAACATAGCTAATGAAATGAAACCACATTGGTTCAATTGAACAAAGGGTTACACAAAAACTAGACAATACATATAGACATTGGGTTTCAAAGATGATTTCAAATCAATATTGTCTTCATTTCAACCAAAAATTCCCAACTTTAGAAATAGAACTAGCTTTGTTTAGACTACATTTAAAGATTTTATTTGATGTTATGTGTATTTTATGTCAGATGTTGACTTAAAACCACACCAAAAATTTTCTTAACTCCCAGAATACTTTCTGGACTGTAGATTTGGTTGATATGTGCTTGTCTGGTTAGCTATATGCTACACAGATGTAAATAAAAATCTTACATTTCCTTAAATTAATTCAATTGGTTATTATTTCGATTTTTTTTGCTCACATTACATAATGTTCTTGTTCCTATTATTTAAGTTCCTCAAACTCAACATTGGATCCTAAGGCTTGATCCATTGATTTTTTTCATTGCAGCCTTCTAATCAGGGTTTGCTTTAAAACACCAGGTGGTTGCAATTAATGGTGAGGTTGAACAGAAAACCTGGTGGTTCTGGACCTTGTATGATAAGAGTTGAATAACCCTGATGTAGGGGCTCTCATTAATGCATTTATCTTTGCTGGGCAATTCTCAGTTCAGGTTTCAACCATTTGTCACATCCAGTTAGGGAGTTTGCTCAAGTTTGATGAACCAAACTCATGCAAACTTAGAATCCCATCATATTCAATTACCATATTGAATCCATCTTTATTCTTATTTTCTTACAATGCGCACACACACACACACACACACACACACACACACACACATACACACAGATAATAGAATAAAACGCATATTGAAGATTTTCTGCAGAGGCTGTATTTCCTTGTGGATCCAGTCATTGTTGACATGTGCAATAAAAAAGGACATATGTTTGTTTTTGCAACTTCCACCCCTCCAAAAAACAATAACAAATGAGCAGTGTTTTCATGTTCTGTGCTATGTGTGTGGTTCAGAAAGTTTTTTCTGTGTAACGTTTTATAATTTATCTTTTTGTTGTAAAGTGATAGCTGGTTACAAAGAGAGTGTTTGTAGAATCCACAGGGAGGTGATCGCTTCAGGATAACACACACAAGTAAACCCACAGCAAACACAAGCGCAAGCAAGGACACACGCACACTCAGGTATTATGTTGTAATACCAAACCCATTATGTCAGGCAGACGTTTAACAGCTCTAAATGTCTGACAGTTGATTGGGAGGAATGCAAGTGAAGAAAGGCCCTGTCTCTGGTGGGCTACCGGTGGATGCCAGAACCCTAAACCAAAATAATACATTTTATTCCAGTCGCCACTACATTTCTAAGATAGACATTGGGTTTACATAAAGTCATTCATGTACCTATACAAACACATACACAGACACATCCACACACACATCTAACCTATATAATCATTACTGATTTCACTTAATAATCAGATTTTTACACATCCTAACACCATGCAATGTTGTTGCCATTGATATAGTAAAACATGTTCACACACACACACACACACACACACACACAAACACACACAAACATGCACCCAAGCACATATGAACTCACACACACCCATGCGCACACAAACATTCTCATTGGCTCTCCCTCTCTTCAGGGAGGACAATGTAGAAGTCGTTGTTTGTTCTCAGAGCTGCCAGAGGGGAATACTTTAACACTGTTGGGACTTGTTCCTCTAAAGCTTATGTTTGAACTACTCATGAAAGCAAAATGAGTGATGATGAGTATAATTTACATTTATGACTGTTCCCCTTCGGAGGGAAAGGTTTGACCTAGATTAAACTTAAGGTCCAAAACAATATGGCACTGCAAATAAAAAAATATTTTAATTTTGTTACCCAAAATTGTGGGTTTTGTAAGATACTGAAAGTAAATAATTATTTTGTTTCTATTGTGAAATACTGATACAGATAGTGAGTGGATCGTTCTCGTTTTACTATTTTGGCCATAAATATGATAGAATAATGTCTGGGACCATAACAAGCAGTGAACCTAACAATTTGAGCTGTAGCACAGAGATGGAGGAGGCCAGTAATATAGGGGGGAGGTGGTGAACAGGTCTGTCTGCCCTGTATTCAGGATCCTAACAGACAAGGGGGGTGTATCATTTAAGAACCAGAATGTTGACAAGGGCACCATCTAGATTGCAAAGCGGCTAATAAAAGATGACAACACGACACAAGATGCGACACTTCAAGCATTTCAACTAAATGTACTTTACAAATGAAATGTTAAATATATGGGGCATATAGACTTGTGCACAGATTTTGCTAAGGGAAAAAAATCGTTATTAGACCATTTCTCTTGGTATTGCCTACAGGTAGCCTGTTTCTGCCTACAGGTAGCCTGTTTCACAATTGCAGGATCCTGAGTACACATGTGATCATGTTGTTGAATGTGGCCCACGGATGTTCTACCACGCCCTCCCCCGTTTCCGCTGGGCTTCATTTAATAAAAATAAATACATGACAGGAGATTTCTTGAGATCTGGGCAGTAGATTCATGTTAATACTATCAGCAAAAACATTCTTCTTGAATCCCCAATCAGTTGATTTCATTAGATAATGTGGATCCATATTTTATCACGTATAGAGTTCATAGAGACCTGAGCAGGAGGGGCCAGTAGGAATTGATGCGCTGAGGGAAACTGAAGGATGGAATGTAGAACTAGACATGAGTGGCAGTGTGTTTGTTGAGAAAGAGGTAGCATGACGGTCAAACACAATAATAATAAAAAAATCTCTAGTTGCAATGGGAAACAAACACACAAACACACCCAAATGTTTAAAAAAAATAAATAATCCCTCATGGTTTTATTTTGTTCTGTTTGTTGTTTTGTTATGCAACTAGTCCTGTTATTGTTTGTCCTTTAAAATATATATATTGGGGGTTGTTTTGCTGGGTTGATGGTGTCTAGAAGGTGGTGAAGGTTTCATAGGTAGAAGAGTCGTTTCCCTGCAGATATCTTACATTAACATTTTATTTGAAAATCAAGCAACCAAATAAACAAAACAAATGTCTAAAGTCTAGCACTTCTAGCACGCCACCCTTGTAACTGTATTTCTAGCACGCCACCCTTGTATCTGTATTTCTAGCAAGCCACCCTTGTAACTGTATTTCTAGCAAGCCACCCTTGTAACTGTATTTCTAGCACACAACACTTGTAACTGTATTTCTTGCACGTCACCCTTGTAACTGTACTTCTAGCAAGCCACCCTTGTAACTGTATTTCTAGCACGCCACCCTTGTAACTGTATTTCTAGCACGCCACTCTTGTAACTGTATTCCTAGCATGGCACCCTTGTAACTGTATTTCTAGCACGCCACCCTTGTAACTGTACTTCTAGCAAGCCACCCTTGTAACTGTATTTCTCGCACACAACACTTGTAACTGTATTTCTTGCACGTCACCCTTGTAACTGTACTTCTAGCAAGCCACCCTGTAACTGTATTTCTCACACACAACACTTGTAACTGTATTTCTAGCATGCAACCTTTGTTCATGACAAGAGAGTTATTTAACTAACAACCATGGCTAAGGGCTGTTAGGCACAACTCAACAAGTGTCTGGATACATTCCCCAGCCATTGTATTTTCTTCATTTACCATATACCCTTAAGGTGCTTAATTGCTACTATGAATTGATCAGCAACATTATGACCCAAAAATGTTGGTCACACCAAGGAATGTGGTTTGATATGCCAGGTCTTTCTGCCTTTCACTATTCAAGCCTTAACTCCCCCAGTGTAGAACAAACCATAGAACATGGACTTCTAAATACATTCTTCTGTCTGTTAATGGGCTCATGTAGAAACTGTTTTTGTAGTCCTTGTTGAGACATGACCTGACCAAATAACCACAGAATGTGGTATCCTGAAATACTGCTGTGGCATCATTAATTGTTTACCTTGTTTTTAGAAAGTTTGCAATCTTTTTAGTTCTCTTTGTAGCCATTCTTCTTAAAGAACTTCGAACAGGATCTGAAAATAAGAATTGTTTCGCCTTTTAGTGCTCCAAATGTGATACTCCATCTGGACCTTGAGATTATTCACTCCCCAAACAGACAACATGGGAAGTATGTGTAGGAGGAAGCTGTGGGGTGGGCCGGTAAACATAGAGCACACAAACACGCAAACATACACAGATTGGCACTGACTGAGAGCTTTGAATGTAGGCATGCAGTCATCCATGATTAGTCTGGTGACACTCCCTTGTGTCCCCGTAGCCCCCCAGAAACCCATGTCAGAGGTTGCAAGGAGGGTTATCTCATCAGAAAAAGTGTCTCAAGCCTAGGGGCCTGTCCCATCTCTTTAAACAGATATTGTGGTTTCACATTCCTTTTCTATTCACGACCACCTAAGGATTTAAAAGCATTGGATTGGTGTAGAACACAGTGTGCCAACATTCTGCCTAGACCCTCTTTAGTTTGGTCGGAGCGTAGCGCTCACAACTTCATGAATGTTGGTTCAATTACACGGTGCATCTATATGCAAAAAATGAATGCAAAAGAATATGTGTCTCCTTAAAACATGTATTCATTTTCATTTTTTTATCATCTTATTTTTAATAGTACGCTAACCAAATGCTGTTAAAGTGGTGAAATTATTTACAAACACACACGTAGGAACAAGCACATCTGAGCCTTGTCAGAATTATACTGAATCATTTTTCAGTCACACAGTATAAAGAATCACCATTCACTAATCAAAAGCCTTTCAAGTGAATTCCATTGCAATAACGAGAACTTGAGTCATATGTCATCCCCCCCAAAATGTGGTATTCATTTTAAAGGGTAAAAACTATGTTATTATATTAAAGCTTAACAACATGTTTTTTCATGTGCCTTACCTCTTCAGTTAAGGTTCAACCATATGCAGTGAAAACTAAACTGTGGTTGATGGAGTTATTCATTTCAGTTATTGAAAGAATGCAGGAATTGAACAAGTAAAGTTTGTACAAATCTGGGCTTGTCTGACTAATCCCTTGTATCTTTAAAGAAATTGAGAACATTTTACAACTGTGTGAAAGACTTCACAGCAAAGCTATCCGTCCTGTCATAATTAAGCATGCATACTCACAAACCCTAAATAGATCCAATCTAAAAGAGAAATAAACACTTACACAGTTTAACAACCCATCACCACAATAGTACACATTTGCACACCAAAACACCAACGCACATTTTGGTTGTAAATTTAGTACACACAACAGCATTACAACAAACAGGCCTTCTTTGCTTTGACCATAGGATTTCCCTCAGAAAGGCCATCTCCAGGGAGGGAACCAACTTGGGCAGTCTAATGACAGTCATTAGAGGAAGGCCTGAGTGTCCCTAAACAGCAACAGAAAATATGGATGCGGGTTGGACCAGCTCTGAGAGAGGTCAAGGCCTTCATCACATGACCTGAGTCACACTAACGAGGCCAACCGGTGAGGCAAACTGACCAAAGGATTACTGTGGAGAGCTCCCTGGAGATTTAAGCAATTTCTCAGACTTTCCCAGGCTGGAATTAGGACTTTTATTATTTTATAGCCTTTTACAGCATGTCTACACTAGTTCATCTCCCCTGTATGGTCACTGAAGTCAAGTTTTTCTTGGATCAGTATAATATTTGCCCTATGCCAAACCAAATTTTAAATCACAAATTTACAAAGAAAATGCATAAATACTACTGTTGGCCAATCCAGTTGTATTCTGTACTTGCTTACAAGTCAATGTTCACAATAGATAATCAGGTTTTCAGTATGGATTTGGTGTGGTGGAGATTGATTAAACCTCAGTAACAGTTTATTTAGCTTTTAGTCCCTGTAATGCTTTTACATTTGGCAGTGACAAGGCAAGGATTGAAATGCGGATTGTGTCCTGGGGGATCTCCTCCCAGAACTGGATCAGGGCATCAGTGAGCTCCTGGACAGTCTGTGGCGGCGGATGCACCGATACCTAGCATCCCAGAGGTTCTCAGTTGGATTCAGGTCTGGGGAATGTGAAGGCCAGTCAGTGGCATCAATGCCTTTGTCAGCCAGGAACTGCCTACACTTTCTGGCCACATAAGGCCAGGCAATGTACTGCACCAGGAGGAACTCAGGGCCCACTGCACCAGCGTAAGGACTGATGATGGGTCTGAGGATTTCATCCTGGTACCTAACAGCAGTCAGGGTACGGTTGGCTAGCACATGGAGGTCTGTGCAACCCTCCAAAGATATGCCTCCCCAGACCATCACTGATCTACCACCAAACCTGCTGGATGTTGTAGGGAGAACAGGTCCCACTAGAGGATGTCGGGCCCTTATGCCACCCTCATGGAGTCTGTTTGACAGTTTGGTAAGAAACATGCACACCAGTAGCCCACTGGAGGTCATTTTGTAGGGCTCTGGGAGTGCTCCTCCTGATATCATTCCTGTTGCTGGGTTGATGCCCGTCTCCTGGTATCTACTCTGTGCTCTTGAGACACAGCAAACCATCTTGCGTTGGCACAAATGGATGTGCCATCCTGGAGGAGCTGGTCTACCTGTGCAACCTGATTGGGCTGCAGGTACCACCTCATGTTCCCATTAGTGACAAGGTCACAAGCAAAATGTTAAACTACAGAAGAATGATTCTGGAAGGATAAGTAGAGAGCAATAGTCTGTGGCCACCACCTGCAAAACCATTCCCTTTTTGGTGTTCTCTTGCTGTTGCCTCTCCAGTTCACCTGTTGTCACTTCATTTGCACAAAAACAGGTGTCATTGATGTACTTGTCACTTGTTTCCTAACTGGACAAATTGATATCCCTGAGGTTTAATTGATTTGGTGTTACACTGTGATGATTGTGTTCCCTTCATTTTTATGAGCAGTGTGTTTGTTTTTCATCATCCTCTTCAGGTGATATGTTCCTCTTCTTCACTTTGCATGATATTTGAAAACATGCCTTGAGTGTACAGCAAAAACAATTATTTTGACTTGACTGTCGCAATACTTGAAGGTCACTGGACCCCTTGAAAAATGTATAATACTTCCAATTTGATCAGATGAATAAATGGGTGACTTAAAATATATTATTCAACATATAATTTGGCCTCATATTCTCAAAGCAAATTATGCTCTCTCGCTCACTCAATCAGTTAACTTTACTGATGATATTATATTTATGAATTATATACCACACCAACTTAAAAACAAAACCATGGAATTTCACCAACATTAAATCATTCAATGAATGACTTCCGTTTTTGTTTACATTTCATCATGACTGATGAAGCAACTGTTGCTCTTGTCTGGTTGCCCCTGCTTCATTGAAACTAACATTTCACTTTACAGAGGGTTTCTACTCACTGACCTACTTGACAAACATTTTTTTAAGCAATTTCCCAATACATTTGTCTATCTTCCGCTGGCAGTTGTGGTGGTCTGGTGTTTGACAAATCGTTTCAAACTATTTCCTGCTTGGTTGGCTCTGTCTGGGGTTTTCTGTGGATGGAGCCACAGTGTCTCCAGACCCCTCCTGTCTCAATCCATGTTTTTTTACACTTCTTTCAGGGTCAGTCTGATTTCCATGCCATGGTATCACTTGGGATGTAAGAAATGCTCCCTCAAATTTTTCAGGTGTCCTATTGAATCTTAGAAAGGCATGAGTCCTTTGTTACTTGGCCTAATGACTCCTTGCTGTCACTGTCCAACTGGTTGTGTTACAGATTTAGTTGCTTTGCTTGTCCACTGGTACTGTTTTGGACTCTGCCTAAAAATTAGGACACAGCCCTCATATGTTTATCGACCTGCTGGTCATCTAATCATTCAAAAATATTGATGGACTAAATGAGCCTAAGTATTCTTATAATCAGGGGACTTTCCAGTTGCCACTCCACAGTGGGGCTCTTCACTGGGTTTCTGCCTACTGTATGTTCCGTGCCTACTAGGGCGATTTTCCTAGCAACTAGCAATTTTCACTGTTTTGTTGAACATTGCTTTTTTTACAGATTGTACTCATGATAACATATGTAGAAAAAATGATTAAAATAACCTCTTCTTATAATACACTGTGTAACTTAATTCTGGCCCAGTGCCTGCACCAGCCTTTTGGGGGCCCTAAGCAAAATTTGATTTGGGAGCCCCGTTTCCCCTAGTGGCTCACTAGCAGCCTGGGGCCCTCTGTTGGTTGGGGTCCCTAAGAGCCCGTTTATGTGGGTTATGCCTAGGGCTGGCCCTGAATTGGCCCTTAATGATTTCAACAGTTTCTGTTTTTTTATGTTTGGTAATAACTATTCTAGGGCTGTCAATGTTAATGCAAGTGTTTCATTTGAAATACTTAATGCTGTTCGTTTTTTGTCTCAGAACCATCCGTAGTTAGACATTACTAGGAGCTGTTAGGATCCGTCAGGATCATACCACTCGCCTCTGCTTTAACAACAACAGCCGAAGAATGCACAAGTAGGCACCACATCCATTAGTACAATGGATGTGAGGGGATTGAAATATCTCTCTTTGCGTCCCGCACCCCAGTCTCACTCCTTTTCTTCGCACACCCGAGGTGCTGTGTTACGTGAATCTACCAGCTAACACTTTGCTTGTAGCATGGTAAATTCGATTTATTGTTTTTGCTAATCTAAGCTAACCATTAGTTTTTCCACCAAACACGTTCTAATGGTGGAATTAACAAACAACATCTTTCCTCTGCATGAATTAAAGATGTTTTCTGATTATTGTTTTAAGATAACCTCTGTACTCCAGCCCCCAGGTAGTCATTGGGCAATTTCCTGTTCAAGTAGCCTACCCTATGCATTCGTCTCAATTGAAAAATAATTTAATAGATGTGCAATAATGGTTGTGGTTAATAATCTTTCAGGAAATCTAATGTTGACAGGCACCCACTTGAACCCCCATCTAACCACATTTCCGCCAATCATCAAAGGGTAGTGGCTTGACAAGCTGAGGTGTGATTCATTGGGTTAAATGTCTGCACACCCTGCAGCTCTTCAGATAAGAAGGG
This sequence comes from Esox niger, assembly GCA_016801105.1. Lineage (NCBI taxonomy): Eukaryota > Metazoa > Chordata > Actinopteri > Esociformes > Esocidae > Esox > Esox niger. The sequence continues at coordinate 72,910 of JACXGJ010001158.1, read as the reverse complement.
CTGATATGTGTTTTATACAGGAGCCTAAAGTAGCAGTTATTGTCCTTGGTGTGTTAGTAAAGAGAGTAATATGAGATGGTAGAACCATGGGATCTTAGACCAGCAATCGTCTTATTCCATTTAGATGGGATACATTTAGATGGGACTGGTTATTGGGATACGTTTTGGACTGCCATGTGGCCACTCACATTAATTTAATTTAAAGTCAATAACTGTCCATAGTTCACAATAAAACACAGTGTCTTTAAAATAGAAAAGTGCATATAAAGGGCAATAATGTAATACATTCTAAAATGACAAATAATCACCATTAACTAGAGACGTGCGATTAATGGAGATTATTTGAATTGTTTCACAGCTATAGTAATAACACAGCTGTCACAGAAAATCACATTTCTGTTTTAGAACACATGAAAACCTTGAAACCTTCCTAAATCTGGGGCTATCATCAAATTCGACATCAGGGAACACATAAACAATCACATTCACACAACAGTCCACACAATGAGGATGCCGTGCTTTGTGAGGGATTTGGTGTGTGGTCTGGTTGGTTCAACAACACTGATGACATGGACAGTATTATTGGTAGACGACATGTTGTGGAAAAATGACTCATGTCACCATCCAAGTTCCCCTCCCTCTCTTTCAAGCAATAAGGCTTTGATTATTCTCAACCCCTTTTAAATGTCAGTGCTAATGGAGAGTTATGATCTTCAAGTTGTCAAGAATACTATAACTTCAAAGTAAGATGGGGAGCCCTGTTTTTGTCAGATTATGCTAGTCATTTCAGATACACCTACATTTTGGAACTGCTTTTGTTGCTGTGACGGTAACCTTAAGCAAAACCAGCCTTGCTAGCAATGAGGGGTGTTGTTTATGAATTGGTCACAATCAAAACATTATTTTATAAAATGTTTTGATTGGATTAAAATGTTTCTTATTAAAATATCAGCTGTGATTTAGGAACGTTATAAAATGTTTCTTTTGAGGGCTAACCAGGGACAGGGGGGTGGCGGAGGAAAGCACAAGCCAGGGTCAGGCTACCAAAAACAGGGACAGCCGTTCGCGGCATAGCAGTTATGCTGGATTTTTTGGATGTAGACTGTCAATGATGAGAATATTATGGTAATTCAATAAGACCATGTCTCAAAACAACTTGACTAGTCATCATTTAGATGATTACATTGGCATTTCATTCATACATTTATTGGAGCTCATTTGAAACATTTTGCTGGCATCAAATTCAAAATAGCCTTGTATATTTCCAAAAACAATAAACTCCTAATTTTCAACATTTGATATGTTATTATTTTATTCCTCCACCTCAATAACTCTCGACTCACAGCGATGGGCTGTTTTACAAAAGTCTTTTGGTGACCTTCAGTAACCAAATCACACGAAACAATGTGACATGAATTTGGATACCACTTTAGCTAAAATTATTATGCAGTTAAATTTGAATAGAAATCAGATTGTGTCATATTTCTGTCTGATTCATAAATAGTTGGGAGAACACATACTTCTGGTCAATTTTCTAGTGAAGTTAGGTGAAGAAAGAAAGAATCCATTATAAGCATGCAATCTGTTTTTAGGCCAGTTAAAAACTTATTTTTTATAATGAGCTTCAATTATAGTAGACTAAGAGATTTACATTGGGTATCATATCTTTTTCATGATTCCTCATAGATAACTAAATGCTCTTCAATTTCAATTAAGAGCCTTTTGGGATCAAAATGCATATTTGATCTGTGATGCATTGTAGGTAAACCACTGCATAACAACCAAGCCTAAACAACAACTCAATATGTAGTCACGGTTGCATTTGTCTTCACAATGCAATAGTTGGATGGAAGTTCTCTCCGGAAAGTAAATGCAACAAAAAAAACGTGTCCATTCAGATACAGTTACGTTGTAATACGTTTGTTTTATTTAGTTTCTACCAGTTCACTGTCAACATCCTGATGAAGGCTGGAACAAACATCTAAATGTTGCCTCCTCTAGCAGCTGTTCTATGTTTAAAACAAAATGTTTCTTTTCTTGATTCAAACATTGTGCTCCATATTTGCCCAGTGACTAACATCCTTTGAGCACTGAATTCACAAAGATTTAGAATGGTTGAAATGGAACGTGACAATTAAAGAAAATGTTCCCTCCAATATAATTGTTGTTCCATTGGTTATTAAAACGCCCCTGAGGATTGTGCTTTCACCACACCATTCATCAAACCATTGTTTATAGTCAGACAATGAGAGAGCGAGGGCCAATAATCACGGGGGGGCTTGTTCAATACAAAGCATTAAATAAATATGTAATTCATTTCAAACCAAACGTTTCACTGCAGAATTCCGTTTCTCACTCTGGTCTTTCATATGCAGGGATAGTTGTATTTTGGTACAGTACAGAGAACCTCTCTGTGCATCTCTGTGTGTTTTTTTATGTATTAATGTGGTTTTGTCTTGTAGCTCGGAACGTACTCTGTTTCATGACGAGGGCCTTGTATTGCAAGATGTGTTGCACTTTAATAGGAATAGTTGAGCCACGTTGTGAACAAGCTCAGGATGTTTGTACCAGAACTTGAACTTCCTCTTGCCGTTCAGTGCTGCTGCGGTTTGCTCTTTGAAACAATAGATACACAACATCCAGATAGGACACACAGAGATATTTCTGATCAAATCACTTTTATATATATATATATATATATATATATATATACACAGCTTATTATAGACTGATGGTCAGCTTTTGTGAAAATGAATTTAATTTTCATCTAATAAAAGTATGAATGGTCTCTCAATGGTACAGGTCCCAACCCTCACCTGCTTCTCTTCTATTGAGACAAAGACTGAACCAGAATGTAGCTAGAAACCGCAAGCTTTCCTTCCGTCTCTGAAAACCACGTGGAGGACAACAAGTGTAAGGCAGGTTTCAATTCCGTTTTCTCATTCGCCTTGCACAAATGCATCTAGAACATGTTCTCGGGCTTTTCAAATGTGTCTGCTTGTAATTATGATGCGCATACATTGAGTGACTTGTTTATAGACCGCAACTACATGGCCATACGTCAATTGTTACGTCGACATCTTTTTATCCCAGCCACAAAAACACTGCCCTAGTAGTCACATCGTAAATTCTGTGAGACAGGCAATCAACACAGTCCACAGAACTGCACACATTTCAACAAAACCATGTCCTGGCTTGGGTCTTGGCTACCAATGGACAGACCAACCATTTTAGAGCCTTCAATGTGTAACTGTTATTCCTCTCAAACACCACATTCTCATTTTAACAAGGTGCAAAGTTGTGAACTAAAAGCTTTTTATTTTGGAGACTTGTTACGCGTTATAACATGTTGGTCCCATGATTAAGAAACACCTGTCTGTGGCTCTGGGATCAACCCTCTATATTCCTAGCAATTCTGCAGACAACTGAATATAACGATGTTTCCTATCTTGGCAGAAATAATTACTTCCCGAAATTTTCACAAGTCATTATGCTAGACTTAAATCATTATTAGTTTATATGTGTATACCAAGTCATACTGTAACCAGTGGCAGAGCGCCAGCGTTGGCATAAGGAAGCAGGACAATAATGCAGATGAATGGATTTTCGAGACCACATTTGAAATGACTTAATGTGCTTACTGGGCAAGTCAACAATATCTTTTAGTTAACCAAAGATTACAGTAACCTGCCAGAAAATGTGAACGCATCATTTGCAGAATATCAGACTCAAAGTGAGCCTCCCAAAGTGGCTAGCCCTCTGCCTATACTGGCCAAAATGTCCACTTCCAGTATAGCATTGTCACCCCCAATGTTAGGCTACTGGAAATTAGTTGCCAATAATTGGGCATTTAAAGAGCAGGCTCAACTTTTACTCTCTCTTTTACTTAAACAACAGGCCTGAACCAATAATATTTCTGGTTTTAAGCTAGACCTACTGGAATAAAATACTGTTTCAACTTTTGTTTCACGGTGGGTAGAGATTGGCTACCCTGTTCGTGGAGAGCGATGTCGTGGTCCGTTTTTATTTCCAACCGACTTGGAAGGCTTACCTGGATGACCAGGTTTTAAATCCAGTCAATCCCCGGAATTGACGATGGAATGATGACAGAGCCAAATGGGTTTAGAACTGATACCTGATCGCAAGCTGCATCAAGGAACGTAATCAATCCATACGCATGTAAGTCAGATTAACTTGTCTCTCACAATGCCACTGGACATATCGGTTTCAGGCAAGGCATACTAACATGATATGTCAGGAGCAAGTGATCTGAGCAGCCCTTTTCCTTGAGAGCAGAAGTCTTTGATTTACCAGCAATACAACAGAATTGTTGCTCATTGTTTTTCTCACTTGTGGCAAGGGCTGAAAAGGGCTACATATTTAACTGACCAGGTTGACTTCAGTGTAGTTAAAGGTAGTCACTTAACCGACCTACCAAATATTGATGGTAGGTCTGCTTGATGGTAGGACTGCTCTTTTTACTGGCACAAAACTATTATTCTGTAATGCCCAGAGCAAACAGGACCAACTGCCCGCAAACAATGAACTGAATCAAGACTCTTAACAAGTCATTAATTCACCATAAGGAGTTGTTTGTGGCTGTCATCACTAAAACCTAAATTCACCAGATTATAAAATAAAAACCTTAATAATCTGACCCTCTCAAGCGAAGGACTATGTACAATGATTACTTTAATGAAATCTTCACTGAACTAAGCAGCTAAATACATTCCAGACGTATAGCAAGTTACTGCACATGCTGTCTTTACACACCAATAGAGCATTAAGCATATAGAAAATAGGGAACATTTTGTTTCTGATGTTTTAGGAATTTTTTCTACTAAATACAAACTGAGGATTGGCAGCCAATTAAAATGGTCCTTTCATAAACTATAACCCAGCCAATATATAAATACATAATTTCACTGAACTCTCCCATTATGTTCTGGGTCACTACCTTTAAAGGCCAAAACAATAATCAGTCAAATGGCCAAACAAAGCAAAGTGTAATATTAGTCTTACAATTTGAATTCTTTATGATTGTTATTATGGGCACAATATTTTCCTGGTTTGAGATTTGTTGCTTATCAGTGGCTGAGAACCTGAGCAGAACCGTTCCAATCGCAAACATTTTTATTTATTTAGTTTCAAATATTTAATATGTTTACTATATTTTTAGAAAGGGGAAGTGGGATTTTCCTGTTTTTCTTAAAGGGCCACTCACATATTTACACCATCATTTACTGTCATCCAGAATAAGAATCCAGCAATTGACAGTAGTAACTACACAATCCATATGTATTTATACAACATTGTATAGTGTTAAAATTTAAATGTGGTCTGGGGAGATCATTTGTCATTTTAATGCTCCACATTGTTGTTTTTTTACATTTAGTAAATTTAAAGTTGTATGACTGGACGTGCTTTTTGTGTCAGTTTTTGTAGAAAACAAATGTAATTGCAAGCTTAAGGATGTACAGTAAGTATAATAAAATATTGCTTTGTGACGGCTACTCCGCGTGGCGCTGCGTGGCGCTGCGTGCTCTTTCCCTCACCGGCGCTCCACCTCACCGGTGTACTAACCGCCGGCTGGAGCAGATGGCAGCAGCGCACCCAACCCACCCAACACACCCAACACGCCCAACCCACCCAACACACCCAACCCACCCAACACACCCAACACGCCCAACCCACCCAACCCACCCAACACACCCAACCCACCCAACACGCCCAACACACCCAACACACCCAACACACCCAACACACCCAACCCACCCAACACGCCCAACCCACCCAACACACCCAACACACCCAACACACCCTCACACCTGTTTTCAGTTAGCCATTACCATGTCTATTTAGGTTCCTAATTTTCACCCACACCTCATGGGTTTTTGTCTATGTTTGTTTGAGACTCTGTGGTTCCATAAGCTTTTACCTATAAAGTCGTGAAACTTCATACCTTCGTGTCGGTATTGTTTTGTCATGTTCGTTTTTGCCACTCCTTTATGCACTCACTAGCCTTTCACCTCACATATTTCACTACACATTATATTGATGAACAAACCTATTCCATTTTAACAAACCTAATACATGTATTTAGAGTCTAAAGCACTGGAAGCATTTACAGGTTACACCTACACAGGACTACAAATATAGTCAAAACAAAGCTTGTTAAATTTTCCTGTACACAGAAGTCACACACAGTTAGTCTTGAGACGATAGCTTTTGTATAAGTACATAAGGTCGTACCAATATAGAGAGACTAATTGGTAAAAAAAAGAATTATCTGCCTTGGAATCAGTAGAGGGGCCAGTTTTTGAGTAATGTGGTATTTTTTTATATTTAAGACTCAGGATGAGATATCTTCTGCCAAAATGTTCTGTAGAGTTATTCCAGAAATGGAAGAAGAGAATGCCCTTTATCACTCTTGCATTTGAGTATCTAACATTGGCAGATTAATGCAATTAAATATTGTTCTCTTGTGCCTTTGTAGCTTTGTCAAATCTCAGTTTGCTCATCATCTTGTAATTATTATAGATTATTCCAATGATTACATTCGGTATGATCTCCCACCCACAAGGAAGACAGTGTGCTTGAACTCATCTTTACTAGATGCTGAGGTCACTCATCTTTACTAGATGCTAATGTCACTCATCTTTACTAGATGCTGAGGTCACTCATCTTTACTAGATGCTAATGTCACTCATATTTACTAGATGCTAATGTCACTCATCTTTACTAGATGCTAATGTCACTCATCTTTACTAGATGCTAAGATCACTCATATTTACTAAATAGTACTAATGACATTGAAACCCACCCCCTCCCATACAGGTCTCTGATTACTACTCTGTCTTCTTACTTTCTTTTTCCCTAATACTACCCAACCTTCTTGTGTCATGCTTCTATATATATCAATGGCTTTCACTGTCCCCTTTTCTTCCAAAGAATGTTTGGTCCTCCCACACTGCACCATGGCTCAGTAACTCACTGCAAGCTTACAAAAGATGGCTGTGGGAAGAAAAGGAAACATTTTGGAAAACTAAACTTCCATAGGACCCATCCTCTTTCCACTCCATCTTTGCTGCCTTCTTTCTTTTCTCCATATTCTGCTGGAGACACTTTCTATCAATCTAAATATCAGGTTCCTTCCTCTACTTCCAGGAAACATTTTCCAACTAGCCCCTAACTCTTCAAAACATGGCAAGCTCGCTGGCTATGAGACATTAGAAGATATAGCTTGCTATCTTGTTGATCTATAATAGTTGATCTTGTTAGCTATAATAGTTGATCTCTTGAAAAGTTAGCTAATGTTACATGTAATTCCTTAAATGGGCAAGTGCATTTAACATTTCAAACTAATGTGTATCTAAAAGATCAGTCATTGCCATCAGGTTCTGCAGACATCAATGTAGCTCAAGCTGTACATATTTTGTACTGCATTTTAGCAGGATCAGATGGTGAATAAAATATAAACAAGATCATTTATGTTTTAAAGTGTTGGCCATATCTTGAATGTTTTTATTAGCAGAACCAGAAGGATGCTGAGTCTACTCAGTATAGTCATGTCAGAGGGTTGTAGTGGAGCTTGGGAATGGAAGTTGTAAAATTCAAGTACAGTACAGGCAAAATGTAAATGTAGATCATATATTAGTCACACCCATTGAAATAGAGAGGTCTGTGTTGTAGCTCTTCACTAAGAGCACACATCATAGACAATATCTAAACTAGTATGTGGACCCTCAACCATGACGCATATATGAGCATGTTGGACATCCCATTTCTAAACTGAAGGCATTTGCAAAAAATGTATGTATCGACCCAGTAACAAAGTAATGTCCTTTTGTCCCAAATCACACGGGAATGATTATAATGGTCACCTTACTTCGTGTAACTTTATTACCGTTGTGTTTCTGATAGCTGCACCATTTTGTCTCTCTGGGTACATCAGAACTTGGCAAATCAGCCAATATCAGCCATTATGGAAAATGCATTACCCAAAGAGGTAATGCATTTGAAATCAGCTTTTTGCTGAGGTAGAGTGCCAGGAAGAGACAGGAATCATGCATATTTCTGTAAATATTGAGGAAAGCTTTGGAATACATCAACTGAAAGAGGAGAGCCAGGGTAACCCTTTTTTGGGATCAGACGCACACAACCGTACATATAGCCTAGTCGATTCCTTCTGCAGCCCAGTGGCGGTCGTTACCATAAGGCAAGTTAGGCTGCCGCCTATGGCCTCAGAAGGCCTAGGGACCTGTGAAAATTCAAATTGAAATATATTTGAATTTATTGTTTATTTTTTAAGATCTGATTGTGTTACTCAAAATGATACTAAAATTCAATAATGTCTCCTAATTAATTATTCCTATTTGAGACAGAACCCTCCTATCATACACAAATGGTCTGTCCCATATAGTTTCTTACGGCAGCAGCCAGAAAGACATTAGGTAGTTTACAGTCAGCCTGAGCCTGCTATGCAACACATGAAGATGGAGGGAAACGTTTTCAAAATATGAAATGCTGGTATGTGAGTGGGGCAGAAAACTGAAGGAAGGAGGAAAATTGCGTGAGTGACCATATTAGTACTAGCTTAGTGGCTGGGGCTACTACTCTTGTTGTAAACGTGAATAGCTTTGCGGCTTGACAGTCACATAAGAAAGCACTATCCCCGATCTGGACCATCACGAACGGCCACCAGACAGAGGTTAAGAAGACACAGATTCAGTTCCAACATGTCTGTTCTTCTAACATCACGCATCCAGTCCACAAACTCTTTGTCCTCTTCCCATCAGGCAGGTGGTACAGATCTCTCCATTCTCACGCCTGCAGGCTCAGAAACAGTTTCTTTCCATCTGCTGTAACCCTGCTGAGCTCTGTGACCGGTCACAAACCCACCCTTTCTACTACTGGACTCTGTCACTGCCTTACAAAATCTGATGAGGAGGTTTTCAGTTGTCTACAGGTATGTATTATTGCTGCTATTCCTGTATTTCATTTGCAGATGCTGACTTGCCTCTTAAAATTGCCTTCATTGCACATTTAGAACTGCCACTGTACTTGCTTTTCAATTGTTACATACACATGTCTACTTCTATAATGCATTTGCCATAATTGCACATCTACACATTCCACTTGTAATATACATATACTTAATACTTGTAAATGTTCTGCCCTCCTCTATTTGCACTTCTGGTTAGATGCAAACTGCATTTGGTTTTACTGATCTTGTACAAACACAATAAAGTTGATAAGAACAATAAGATAAAAAATATATTGATGTTTTGGCCTCAACAAGCCTCTGTCTATAGGGTTCCCAAATAATCTCTAAAACTGCCGCTGTTGCTGTGGTCTGTGGCTTTTGTGTCATTACCCCTCTTTAATATGCTGATTAGAATCCGGAAGATACAGATATGTTTAGATTTGTAAGACTACGAGCCATGCAATCCACTAAAATCTAAGCGATTGTCCAATAGCCTGAGTGGTTCATTAAAAGGAGCATTGCCTCCAAATCAACTCCATACTACATGCACTTTAAAATAAATTCCTTAAAGACTGACACTCGCAGCTATAAAGTTATACAAATATGCTCGGTTTGCGTAAGGGTCTCTGGAGCACAAAGAGGGTTTTGGTTGTGCTCTAGGACGCCTACAAGCTGATTTACCACGGTAAAGGTATGCAAGGTGGGAACATTGAAAACAGAGGATCTAAAATAGATCGTGTCTTCAAAACATATGTAAAAGAAAATTATGATATACAGCAGTTCTTTTGCAAATGTTGGATACAAACAAGACTAATTTGCCCTGTCCAGTCCAGGAGTAACGTCTATGAAACAACAGCGTGCACTTGTACAAGAACAGCACATACCAGTTCCCAGAATAAAAAAGAACAGGGATTCCTTTCGTAAATCATTCGTTTTTACGTTTTACGTACTCTTATTAGAGTCATACGAGTTTTGAAGTAATACAGCAACTGTCTATGTGGCAGCATAAACAAATGCTTGTACAAAATTGCTACATGTTTGCATTTGGTATAAGAATGAAAGGTGGGCGTGTTCGTTTAATTGGCCAGCACCTGTGCACTGCTATTGATGAACTGCTGCTATAGTGGATTACGCTGCAAGGCAGTCAAGGTCCATGATGCTCAGCAACATTTGTAACTTTAATGGGAATTGTGCGTCATCTGCTTACAAACACATGCACCAATCATCACTAACTGGCAATGTTCATTTTTTATTGCCCGCTACTGGAGACATATGACTCAGTTATAAAGAAACCCTGAATCACTGTCTCTCTTATGTTCACTCTCCTTGAACGTAGCAGTATCAGTCAGAGGAGGAACTATTAAAATATAAGTTCCTCAGGGGTTCACACTGAATTGTAATCAGCAGGCTTAAAACAATTATTTTGTATTTACATTTCAGTCATTCAGCATACACTCTTATACAAGCGATTATGACAACCCCGTGTCCAAATATGTTGGGACACTGTTTAAATTGCAAATAAAAACCGAATTCAATGATGGGCAAATAATGTATACCTGAATTTTATTTAAAATAGCATAAGATTACATATCAAATGTTGGTACTGACAAATGCTGGGACACGGGCATATTTTGCGTTGTGTTGTTTCACCTCTTCTTTTAACAATACTCTGTAAGCGTTTGGGAACTGAGGCGACCAATTGCATTAGTCCTGAAACAGAAATGTATTACCATTCTTGCTTGATACATTGCAGCTGCTCAACAGTTCATTGTCTCCTTTATCCTATTTTCCTTTTATAATTCGCCCATGTTTTCAACAGGGGACAGGTCTGGACTGCAGACGGGACAGTTTAGCACCCAGACTATTTTAATAGCGAGCCATGACGTTGTGATACGCGCAGAATGTGGTTTAACATTGTCTTGCTGAAATAAGAAAGGCCTTCTCTGAAATCGACATGGTCTGGATGGCAGAATATGTTGCTCCTAAACCTGTATATGCCATGTGCACTAATGCACCTCCGTACCATCACGGATGATGGCTTTTGAACTGTGCGCTGATATCAACCTGGATGGTCTCATCATTGGTCCTGAGGACGCGGCATCAATGATTCCCGAAAATAATTTCAAATTTAGATTCGTCATAACATAGTACATTTTTCCACTTTGCCTCAGTCTATCTTAAACGAGCTCGAGCCCCGAGAACGCCGCGCCACTTCAGGATCTTGTTCATATTTGGTTTCTAAAAATGGTGGAATTTTCACTTGCATTAGTGGGTGCAGCGACCTAATGTGTTCACAGACTATGGTTTATGGTTGTAAGTGTTTTTGAGACCATGCAGGGATTTCCACTGCAGAATCGTGTCTGTTTTAACTCAGTGAAGCCTGCATTCGTGGCTACCCAATCTCTGAATATTTTAATGTCATTATGTACCGTAGATGATGAGATCCCCTAACTCTTTGCAATATTACGTGGAGAAACTTTATTCTTAAATTGTTGCATAATATTTCACAGAGTGGGGAACCTGTCCTCACTTCTGACATAACCATCTTCTCTGGGACGATCATTTAATACTCTTATCATGTCATTGACCTGTTGTCAATTGACCTAAATACGCGTGTGATATTCCACCAGTTTCAGTTTTTTAATATTACATAACTTTTCCAGTCTTTTGTTGCCTCTGTCCCAACTTTTTTCAAATGTGTTGCTGGCATCAAATTCAAAGTGGGCATATCTTTTTCAAGTAACAATGAAATGTCTAAGTTTGAACATTTGTTATGCTGTCTCTGTACTACTTTCGATTGAACATGAGGGTTAAATGATTTGCACATTGTATTCTGTTATTATTTACATTTTACCCTGAGTCCCAACTTTTTGGGAAACGGGGTTGTATAATGCCTGTACATATTCACGGTAAACAAAACAGAATAGACAGTGTGGTTTTCCTGGGTCCAAATACATTTCTGACGTAGAAATCAACTGGATTACGTGTAAGGCTGAACCTTACAGGGCAAAGCGTGTAAACTTACTTAATGTGAATGAAGGGAGGGGAGCGACGACAAAGGAGGAGTTTGAACACAATCTCCGAGCAAAAACTTCCATTGTCAGTGTCAGTGTGGGAAGCGCGTTGCCTTGTATCTAAAACAGAAATACTTCAGATAGTCACAATCCTAACTTAGTACGTAACAGAAGAGACACCTGCAGATTAAACCAGAACATGCTGGAGTTTTTATTCAGATACGTGACGGTTAGATATGACAATAGAAATTAGTGAAGTATGGATTGGTGCGTTATTGAGCAACTTGGAGAGAGCGCGTCTACAGAAAGCGTAACCTCCAGCCGTCGGATTTGGAGAGGAATACACTGGTGAAGAGGTGACTATTTTTTTGCACAAGAACAGTGTGAAGTCAATGAGACAGGTATGAATAACGCCACGATGACAGGGCACCGTGAGCCTACTATCCCGGTAATAATGTTTATATTAGGCGTGGTGGGGAACGTCATCGCCATCGTTGTGCTTCGAAAGTCTCGGAAGGAACAGAAAGAGAGCACCTTCTACACGCTGGTGTGCGGGCTGGCGGTGACTGACCTTTTGGGCACCCTGCTAGCCAGTCCCGTCACCATCGCTACGCGTGTGCAAGGACAGTGGCCGGGAGGAGAGTCCCTGTGTCAGTACTCAGGCTTCATCCTTCTGTTCTTCTTTCTAGTTGGCCTCAGCATTATCTGTGCCATGTCCATCGAGAGATACTTGGCTATAAACCACGCATATTTCTACAATCATTACGTGGACCAGAGACTTGCTGCGCTGACGCTTGCGGGCATCTACATCTTCAACGTGCTTTTCTGTGCACTGCCTGCTATGGGAATCGGTGAGGTGAAAAAGCAGTTTCCACAAACGTGGTGCTTCATCGACTGGCGGACTAACAAATCCACGCATTCCACTTTTTCGTATATGTACGCTGGGGTGGGCTCGTTTCTTATATTGGCCACGGTGATATGTAACGTGTTGGTTTGCGGGGCACTCATTATGATGCACAAGCGGTTTATCCGCAGGACATCTTTGGGAAGGGATCAGGGAGGACGAATAGCGGACCTCCGACGCAGACGGAGCTTCCAACGCTTGGCGGGTGCGGAAATTCAGATGGTCATTCTACTCATCGCTACCTCCCTGGTGGTTCTCATCTGTTCCATACCTTTAGTTGTAAGTTGATGCCTTGGCAAATCAAATATTGCAATAATTTAAGTGATTTGACGTTTCGAAACAATATGCTCTTTTTGCTTCAATTTGTGGATAGCCTTATGCTATGTTATTAAAATAAACTCAAAAAGTCAATGCAATCGTTATATTAATGCCAAGCACAACGTGTTTTGGTTGGTGTAGTGCGTAAAGGCTTTGTATCGCCTTTACGTTCGCACGAGTTACTGAAGGGGCCAGTCACACAATTATATAAAAACGAAATCGAATTAACGAATTTAATAGAATTAAGGTGAATTAGTGTGTAATGACTATGTTTTTGCGATTCCTTTCATGGCAATTTCGAATAAAAATGACCCAAAATCACAAATCACCAAGGACTAACGAATTTTAAAGTTAAATGTTAAAGCTAGAGTTTATAGTCGCTAAATTTGCAATCACACAAAAAAACTTGGAACTGTGATTCTTCAAAAACATAGCATGTCAATGTCTTTTGAGCTTAGTTGAACTCTAATCACATCAGACCCCAAATATAAACATGTTTCACTCCAGTGTTTAATAAATGTAAACCCATACACAAACCACACATTACATCGGGCTGGTCCAACAGCGTTACCAAAACAAAGCATCGCTGTTGTTTTATTGAACGACAGTACCTCCAAAGACAATGTCTTAATTTAACTTATTTTCTAGGATAGATAAAAGGTAGATTACACATTCTTTAAAAGAATATAGGCTACTTTACCATAGATAAGGAAGACCGGCTTATAAGTGTGTCTGTGTGTGAACATGACACCCGCACAAAGATAGTGAAACCTAAACAATAGGTCGCTAGAAGATTTTTCGATAGGTCCGCACTAAGGAGAATAACATTTTTGTCTTAGGGGTTAGGTTTGGGGAAGACATAATTGGTCATTGAGTTAGAATTGGGGTTAGTTTTAGTTTTACCAGTTTTTGATGTTAGGGATAGGTTAAGTGTAGGCTTTCAAGTTAGGTAATTGCTGGTACATTCAGGGTTAGGTCAAGGTTAGAGTTAAGTTTAGGGCTAGGGAATGAGAACATACAGTTCTGGGTCAGGGTAATGTCTCAAGTTCCCACAAAGACAGAAACAAATACATGTGTGTGTGCGTTACAAGTGAGGACTAACAATTCTTAAAAGTTCATGAAATTATAATAAAAATAATAAAACACATTTGAATTAAATACATTTAGGGCCTTTTTTCTGGTCCTCAGTTCCAGAAAGTATATTTTGTCTTTGCTGATAAGTTTAGAGTTAGTGCCATGGATTTCCACAGAGAAAATAGGGTTTTTAGCATTTGATTATGAATCCAGTAAAAGTCCTCACAACAAGTGTGTGCAGTATGTGCATTTCCAAACCTAGAACCACCATGAGAACTGTCCCAGGGTGAGGCACAGCTGCCCCAGTGGATCCTACTCTTCTTTAATATGCTCTATGTTGGACTCCATGCCTGCTATATGACTATAGGTCATCCTGTGTTTTATGCCCAGGGGGTTTTGTGGTGAAGTAATTATCTCCCACTGACAGAGATAATGTAACAAAATCCCATTTATAATTAGCATGCAAGTTACAGGTTTTTGGGCAAGAGTAGCTTAAGCGACTGCTAGCATGAGAATCTGCAAGGTTACAGTGTAGCTTTCTGTACTTGGATCCTTGTTACAAATAGGGATGTTATGAGATAAAAGCTCATGATACAAACTGGATTTTAGAGTGAAAATTAACCCTACTTGCCTACCTACCTGCCGATCTGCTTGCCTCTCTCTGACTTTCTGTCTCTCTGCTACTTGGTTGGGGTCAAAGATTCCAACAAGCCATTAATGCTATCTTGTCCTCGTACACTGCATAAGGGTTTGAAGGGGATACTATAGGAGGCAAGGCACTGAGAGCAGCATAGAAAAGGACCTGCGATAGAGAGTTCTAGAAACCCTCCCAGCAGGTCAAACCCTCCAGTGAAAGTACACAAGAACATTTGACAACACACTCAATTGAATATTTAGTCTGTAACTAAGCAATAATGCCAGAGGATATGTGTGGAAATTGGCCACTATAAAATGGCTAATGTCTTGTTCTTAAGCTCAACATGATATTCAGCATCTTGGAACCAGGATGCAAACGACCCATTTTATACCATTATTGAGTTACTATTGATTATTCATGTGTTCCAAATGCTGTGTTGATGCTCTGAGAAGGACCGAGCCATCTTAAACATGCTCTCCGTCATCACTGTTCCACCAAGAGATGATTGAAGAAAGCTTATAAATATAGCACATTTCATACATAGATGTAACACAATGTGATTCACAAGAAATAATCAAACAAATAATAAATCATTAAGAGATAAATACAAACAAAACTATACAAAAATGTAAGACATGATGAATGACCAAATAATAGGTTAAATAGCTAGTTTCTTTTCCGTTTTGGCCCTCCCAAGTTTTCTGGCAGGATATTCACTCAAAAGTGTCAGTAACAACCCCAGGGAGTCAGATATATTATCTTTTACAGTCATCACTAAACCAGCTCTTGACAGTGTTTTTGAGTCTGAGCAAGGCTGCTGGTTGAACCCAGGGTAGCCACCGACATTCATATGATTGATGGTTAATGTTCAGAAAGGGTTGTGTTTTCATTGGCTCTCTGCCCAGGCTGTCAGATATTATTGCTGCTAGGCACAGTATGCAAAATTACCAGGCAATGTTCGTCTTATACCAACATTACAGCAATGGGCTGGACATTTCCTAAGAACAATGAGAGTTTATTCTGTGTTGAATGTAAAGTACATAAACAGTATGTTTTTTTGCATAACTTGAGATAATAGAGAAAAATATTCTGTTATTCTAATATTTATTAAATATTTAATTTGCATAATAATTAACTATGTATGTTTAGGTTTATGTTATTCATTTTTCAATCAGCTTTAGAACAATTCTATTGGGAGGGTTCAATACAAACAAGAAGTATATCCATTAAAAAAATCTGTAAAATTACCAAATATCCTGAAACCCTGTCCCTCTGCCTTTCTTCATTAGCTGCGGGTGTTTGTGAATCAGCTGTCCACGACTGAGTTCGATGCCTATTCAACTCCCATAGAGAATAATCCTGATCTCCAAGCCATACGCATTGCCTCTGTTAACCCCATCCTGGACCCCTGGATCTACATCCTGCTTAGGAAGACCGTCTTGCTGAAGCTGGTGGAGAAAATCAAGTGTCTGTTTTGCCGCATGGATAGTCGCGGGAGGGGGCCTGGGGTCAGAGGTCAATTCCACTGCGGCGCTGATGGTCCATCAAATACGTCCATAATGTCCCGAGATTCGCCACCACTTGCGTCACGCAATCTGAAAAATGTCACTAGCACTTCACAGATGTTTCTGTGCCTGCCGGAGGGGGGCCCGGGGGAGAGAAGCACAGAGGGAGACGGTAGACCTAGCCCCCCAATGGTAGAGCACACCCTGCCACATTTCCAGCTGACACCAGATGACAAAGAGAAGCAAAAAAATGCCGAAAAGGACACTTTAGGACCCAGGATATCAGTGCGGTCAGAGGGAACAGCTGAGCTTTCACACCTGAACAGAGCGCCCATGGAGGTAAAGGACAAGACTGTAAATGTGACCTTCACAAATGAAACACTAAACTTACCAGAGAAATGCATCTGATGCACAATAACACAACACTCAGTCAGAGAGGGGCTGTCACAAAAGTTACAGAGGGGAGGGAAAAGCGTCTGAACACGTTACAAACATTTCTCCCTGAAATACCTGTGGATTTACCAACGAATGC
The DNA here is from genome assembly GCA_016801105.1 of Esox niger. Taxonomy (NCBI): domain Eukaryota; kingdom Metazoa; phylum Chordata; class Actinopteri; order Esociformes; family Esocidae; genus Esox; species Esox niger. The sequence continues at coordinate 55,940 of JACXGJ010001158.1, read as the reverse complement.
CTTTTGTGATGCCCCCTCTGGTGCATCTCAATACCTTCCAAATGTGCATTGTTTGGATTGAACCAGGGTGACTTAGCCACCACTCCATCCTCTTCAGCCACTGTCACTGCGATGCACTCTGAATACAGCTGACTGTTGGACCGAGGTTTCTTCTGTGCTCCCTTTATCACAGGGATATGTAGTGCCCTCAACAGAGACAGATGTGGGGAGGTAAACTCACTCTCTGTGCTCCCTTTATCACAGGGATATGTAGTGCCCTCAACAGAGACAGATGTGGAGAGGTAAACTCACTCTCTGTGCTCCCTTTATCACAGGGATATGTAGTGCCCTCAACAGAGACAGATGTGGGGAGGTAAACTCACTCTCTGTGCTCCCTTTATCACAGGGATATGTAGTGCCCTCAACAGAGACAGATGTGGGGAGGTAAACTCAGTCTGCTGCTGGGTACCAGGTGATTTCCCCCCCTTCCTGATCAAATTGATTACATCTAGTCCTTACTGTTTTCCCATGCTTGTTTTGGCGGCCTGCTCCATATTGTTAAATGACTCCTTGGATCAACCCCACAAAAAATACTTTAAAGAGTACACAAATCATTTTTGTTTTTTTTCATTGGTTTCTCTTTGATTATTACCAAACTTATTGCAAGATGTGTCACTTTTTTTCAATTAACTTTTCTCTGGTTATTCCTAAGAAATAAATTACGGGGATATTTAACATAAGAACCAACCATTATTTCTTCAATTTTTTATTTGGAATTAACTATTTACAGTAAACAAATAATTATGGTGGTAATTATGGTGGTTTAATCATTTGAAACCATTTGAAAATATATCATTTACAGAAGATTTACATTAGAATAAGTTTACATTAAGTGGCCACAATATCCTAACCAAGCATACACTAACTTAACATGCACTTGTGCAGGTATCATGACAGATACTGGTAGTGTACATGTTTCATATGGCAAATACACTCCTTCCAAACTGGACACCCCAATTTCTTTAAACCCACATTTTCCAAACTGTCCACTAGTGGCAACAAGAATGGCAATGAACATGTAGTAGAATGTTCCTTAACTAATGGCTGTGAATTAAGTTTTAGTGCAAAATCTCTTTGTAGTCAATTTGAAATCTGAATATGATCTGTAATTATGTTTCAGCCCAGACCGTCCACTAAAGAAAAATGAGCACACAGCTTTATCTAATAGATTATCCCTGATCAATGAGTTTCATGGCTAGGACATTGAGGATGGTAGTTTAAGCCTGTTCAGGCTACAAAGGTTGTGTGTTCAAGCATTTATATTAGTTGGGAGCAGAGGTGTTTCCGGGCAATTTGGCACCATAGGCGAAACCTCTAAATGTTGCCCCCCCCCCCCCCCCCCCACAAAAAAACAGATTATAATGCTGGAAAGATTGTCCTAATATGTTTCTCCTCCTTAATACGATTATTTAGGTACATCAGTTAATTCAGACTTTCTTCAGACTAGCTAACATCACCCAAGACTATTGTCCCTGCTTCCCCTTTGTAATTGATTAAAATATTGAAACAAACACAATTTAAGAAATAAAAATCTCATCGAAAATGGATCCATTTATGTTGCACTTATTATTGGATTAGCAAATAGGGTGCTCTGCAAAAAAGCTCAGTTAGCTAGAAAAACTTGCGTTCCCCCACGTCTTTGTACAACATAACTGGTGATACAATTTCAGCAGCAATACGGATAGCTACACATCTAGATGTGAGAATAATTAGTGTTTTAACTGAATAGTTAGGTCATTAACGTAGTCACGAACACAAATGACAGGACCTTAACGTGCGTTACTCTGGTGACTGGCCTGATCTGTCTCTCTGCAGAAATTATCTTCGCGCGCAGTGCTCACAGAATACGGTAATGAAGTCTGCTTCTCATACAACTCGCCCACACAGAGCGTATCGGTGGCTCTGATTATGACAATGCGTCCTCAAATCGCATGCAGAAAATAGCACATGGAGCTAAATATCCTTTAGAAAGATGGTTTACCCCGACAAATTATTTGTCATTTGACGTGAAAGATTTTGCCATGGCAGGACGCAAACGAACCTAACGGAATCACAGGGCCGCACAATCACAGAGGGGATTGATTCCAGTCGTGATGGTTCTTCTGTGTCAGCAGCATCTTCTTTGCCTCTCCCCAAAAACGTCTTGAGAGCCCCTGTCCTATTTGATTGCAAAATAATACATTCCAAAGTTCAAATGTTCAGAACAACAAAGATACATCTGACGGCCAGTTGAGATCAATTATTTGCAACGAGATTAGATGCAATTTGCGAAACAATTCCCGACATTCTAAAACCACTAGTGCAGTTGACATAGCGATTAGGTTGGTCCCCAGGGGCTTCATATGCACTACAACTAACCAGTTCACTGCCTCAAATTTCTCTGCCAAATTCGAAAACCAGTCCGAATTATGAACTGGCCTTTAGGGTTCCAGTTCCACACTTTGGCCACTGCCTGAGCAAATGCTTTTATGCACTGCTACTCTTTGTAGTTTGAATTCAGCTCGTTACTAGCTTAGCTAGTTAGCTAGCTTAGTGCGCGACATTTTAAACAGATTAAAACAGAGACAGATGTTTTAAAAAATTTCCATAAATCATACCACTATACTTTTTTCACCTTTCTTTCTATAATGTGCCCACGATGACTTGGATCTTTTCATATTAGAAGAGCAATCAGAAAATTTCAACGGATGGTATGAACGTCAACTGGCGCACTTACTCACCCACGGTCGACACCTGGCCCCGCCCTGCCTCACCATATCTCAAAATGTCAATATAATCTCAATCATAAAAAATAAATAGGTCTTGACTTAATGTATCATTTGTTTTATTTGTTTTAATTATATTTTTAAAGGGCGGGTGGGACGACCATTCCGCGCCCACATGTAGGTGGCGACCTAAGCGAACGCCTATGCCTAGAAACGCCTCTGGTGGGGGATAATGCCACAAACTTAGAGGATAATTTCCACATAAAAACAATGTCACTTCCTGCGTTCACATGTCTCCGGGGGTAAGATTTTAGTAAGATGGGATATCACTGGGCGTTTTTAGGTTTTGCAGTGAGCCAAAGAGTAGACAAGTGTAGCTGTGATTATGTAAACAGTTCGACGCAGCAGTGAGCCCGTTTGAGCAGATAATGGCTGTCAAATTGGTTACCATAATTGGCAATATCTACAGGTTAAATGGATTAATAGTTACTAGAAAAGTTTATTGTGATATTTACAGTACTGCGTAAGACACCTTAAAGTTGAACTAAAGTCATTTATTTGTAGATTGTTTATTTGTAAAATTATAATTATACTATATACAATATTAATGCATATTATATATATATATATATATATATATATATATATATATATATATATACATATATATATATATATATATAATTTAAAACACTTCACAAATAAATTGCCTTAGTTTGACTTTAAGGTCCCTAAGACTTTTGTACAGTACTGTATAAACAATAGCAACACTGCCATATTGCGCTTGAGAAGTTGGCTTCCTATTTTGAAAACTGCACATTTGAGACAAACACTCAGTAGTTGCGATGCACCTCCCAAACCTCCCAAGTCTCAAACAAGCTTATTGGCAACTCAAACAAGCTTATTGGCAACTCAAACAAGCTTATTGGCAAGTGTTACACTGTTAAAAATTGATTAAAAACAAGAACAAAAATGGTTACAACTAAAGAAGTTGATCCTGTGGATCTTGATGACTACCAAAATAAACATTACTATACCTACACAGGCCAAACTCACAAATAGAAAACCTGTTTACAATTAGTTGGTTATAGAGGTCTCTAATATGATTTCATTTGTATCCCATAGCTCTTTGGGCAGAGACTGTAAAGTAAGGGAGACACATCTCCTCAGTAAGAGCAATAGTCTTGCTCCTGTGTTTGAAGAAATTGATGAGGTATGTGAATATATAAATAGTTATTAGTACAGAGAAAAATTATAAATGTATTTTTCTGTTCAGTGTGAGGACACTCTGGTCAGCTAATGGTCCCCGCTTGGAGAGGTGTGGTCAAACATTCAGTTGTGATACACCTCTTATGAGGCTACAATGTGAACTTTGTCCAGTAATATTAATTTATTTTAGAAAGAGAAATATCGATTTCTTCTCCGTGAGAAGGTTCCATTGAATTGTATCTACATTGTTGTACAAGATGGTCTGAGATTGTGTGCTACATTTCATAATCATAACCAATTTTATCATATTGGTTTACTTGGCAGCTCCAAAACAATGCCTGAAATATAAAATTCAAGATGGAATATTGAGTTCATTATCTCATGCGCTTTATTCTGTTACTAATACTAGGCTTGTACGGTTGAAAAAACTAAGTTGATTGTCTTGTTTTGTTTAAATGACACGTCAGCTTTATATGTGCATGTCCATTGCTGCCCCTCAACCCCAATAAAAATATATCAGTAAACTGCATTTTGGGGGTCTCTTTTCTGAGTCTGAAGAATGTTTCTCATTTTTAAATGTAAAGGGATTTAAACATAAAAAATGAATGACCTTGCTACACTGACAGGGAAGTATGCACCTTTATTCATAAAAATGTTGAATTTTACAGTCAAAGTATTTTATTTGTCAAATGTACCAAATAAAATAGTTTGTGTTATCAAATGTATGATTTTCATCAGGTTCAGGAAAGTCAAAGATTAAGACATGCCCTCAACTGTAGCAGCACTCCGGTCACACGGTCATCTATCTAAAATGTCCCAACTTGCAAACAAGTAATTGGTGTCAAATGTGCCAAATAACATATGTTATTCTGAACAGCAAAAACCTTGAGACATGATAAGCAACATCTGTTCAGAAAGCATTAAGAAAGATAAAATGCAAAAATAAAAAGGAAATAATACTCAAACTGAACCAACCTTGAATAGACTACCTGCCTTTACCACACTGATTGACACCATCAATAACAAATCATTGCACAAAGCAGTAATGCCCAGAAAAAGTAGAAAAACCCACACAGCTTGGTAAAGTTGTACGCTAGCCACAGGAATACACAGCAAAATATGGAGCTAACCTGACCAGATGATTGGACCAAGGCCTGTGAACAAATATACTGATAATCAGGCAGTAAAACTGAACATCAATATTGATTATAATATTTTAATCAGACATGGGTCATAGGTAATTGATTGTTGATAAATTATAGAATTCATCTGATTGAGGTCACAGAACATTGATCCATATTAATCACATTCATCAGAATATACTGTACTTGATCAAGCCTTGATCATTAGTGAAGTTCAGATAAAGGCTTGTTCAGGTTTTGCATGTGCCTTTCTCTGTTTTATTCTGAAAAAAACTGCTAGGTCTGTGATATGTGACATACAATATGCTGACAGGCTATATCACAGGAAATTGCAATTGTCACTACTTCTGTACTTTTATTATAAAAGAACATGCATTATTTTCGATTATTAACATTATAAAATAAATAAATTAATCGGACATGTACAGTAGTAAAATGTATAATGTACAGTAATATAATGCATAAATAGGTGTAGGAGCAAGTCTGACATTGGTGTAGGAGCAAGTCTGACATTGGTATAGGAGCAAGTCTGACATTGGTATAGGAGCAAGTCTGACATTGGTGTAGGAGAAAGTCTGACATTGGTTTTGGAGCAAGTCTGACATTGGTGTAGGAGCAAGTCTGACATTGGTATAGGAGCAAGTCTGACATTGGTATAGGAGCAAGTCTGACATTGGTGTAGGAGCAAGTCTGACATTGGTGTTGGAGCAAGTCTGACATTGGTGTAGGAGCAAGTCTGACATTGGTGTAGGAGCAAGTCTGATGTGTTAATACATTGTATGTGATTGCAATATCCAATGCTTTTTTTAAAGACAAAATGAAGTACTAGTTTTGATGCATGATTCTCATCAGGTTCAGGAAAGTCAAAGATTAAGACATGCCCTCAACTGAATTTAATTCAGCCACTGATAGCAGCACTCCGGTCATCTATCTAAAATGTCTCAACTTGCAAACAAGAAATTGATATAGAAATCAAAACAAGACTGACAACCAATATCCTATTAAAACAGAACAGTGCATCCCTTTCCCCAAAAGGAAGAGACAGAGTAAGGTCCCTTTTAGTCAAGATGAGACTTCATTTTGGTAAACAATCTGTTTTTGGAGGAACATGGCAACGTGACTGCAGTAGTCATTTGAAACATGGCTTGCTCAACCTTGAAGCATCATTTTCAGTCCAATATCTACAAATGCACACCGATTCCCAGAATACCAGCTGAGTTTTGGGATTTCTGTGTCATGTGATCCTTTACAGGGGATGGGTGAGCTGCTAAAACAATACATCCTCCTCATGCTCAAAAGCCTGCCGCACTTTAACATACTTGTTGTTTCCAAAAAGAATGACCCTGTGCGGTAAGTAATGATAGTGTCGAGTGATTCTCAAATTCTTACAAAAAGAAACACACACAGGATTGCTTAGCTATCTAAATGGCAAATCAAAGTTGACTGCCCTTAAAAAAACAAGCTTCAACTAATACTAAAATTAAACCTAATCCCGGTAACCTATCCATAGCCCTGATCTTTAATAAAATCTCAACCTACACTTAAACTCAATAATGTCCATACAACTTAACCAAACCTTCGCTTCTAACCCTAACATTAATGTTTAACCTAACAGTAACTCCACTTCTAAAACCAGCCCAATGTATTTCCCTAATCCCTCTGATGGAAAACACATTTTCCCTAGTGGCAATCTAACAAAGCCCCTTTTCCAGACACCGATTTTCCAGATTTGACTTTCCTTGTGTGGACCAAAGTCCCCGTATGACTGTGTAATATTATACTTTGCAATCATTCATTTATAAGAAATCTACAGAAATCGATTTTATATTTCACTTTGACATTCTAGATTCTAGATCAGTGGCAAAAACTACTGATACTGAGCCACTGTACATTACTTCACAACTTTACAGTTTACAGTTAATGTATACATTTACAGACTTAGAGTTCCAGAGGCATCTGTCCAGAGGCAGGGAGATGAGCACAGTGTAGGTGCCGTTAGATTAGGGGCTAAGACAAGACAGGGTATATTTTCAGCTGTAGCCCCAAATCTCAACAGTCCAACAAAGACAAACAAAACGACTATTCTTACCACGTCAAGTCACCTCCAACCTGTAAAGCGCAATAAACAGCACCCAACACTGTGCCCATCTCCCTGCCTCTGGACAGATGCATCCCAGAGCTATGAAAAGAGAGGGCATTAGATATTGCAGCATTCCCAAGACATCAAAAAGGAATCCTTGCATACAGTTGTAAAGAGGCACACACGGGGGCCTGGCTGCCACTACACATGGTGGTCAATATCCAGCGTGTGGCAAAAAATGCACACACATGCAAGTCATTGATGTATTGTCACCATACACTTTACTGACAAGATGTACAACCCTTCTAATGATTTAAGCATTTTAAAATATGACAAATGCACACACACAGAATACTGATTACTAAACCTAACAATCAAAAGTCCTTTGTACACAGAATGAGTAATCCCACAGTGGAAACAGTTCTTATCTCGCCCCATTTGAGTTCACAGCTCCTCCCTATGATCCACCAAATGAACTCAGTCCTATAACATGGGCAACTGGTACCAACACATTCAGGCCCCATGTTGAGATGCAACAACGCTATTATGTCCCGGACCTCTTTTGGGATCATTTTTGCTCCAGAATTTTTAATTATTTAAAATAATATCAATAATGGATCACTATCTGAATGTTTTTTTAACATCTAGTACAGGTCCTTTTTCTGTGCCGAGTCATAATTTACTAGTTATCCTCTCATTTCTACTGATCAGCGCTCCAGCAATGATTTTCATGAGCGCTTGCCTAACTGCCTGCCTGTCTAAAACAAACAGAAGCCCTGACAATTTATTGCCACAGAGATCCTCCCCAGTGGATCTAAGCCTGCTTGTCTGTATCGCATGAGGAAATGTGGCAACCTCAGATATTCTGAACGGACCACAGACTTGGCATGTGTATATGTTTCTTTTGCGAGCGAGCTACTTTGACACAGACAGATGGCAAGTTGGCAGCTTGCATTTCATCACTATAGCAGCGGCTTGAATAGGCCTATCTGTAGTTGCTTAATGTAGATTATTCTTTTTATGGAGATTTTGCAACAACTGCTAGATGTGGAATGTTATTTATCTCCACACTCTTATCAAGAAGCACACAGAATACTGTTTTATATGTTAATGCTATAGTTTGTTTGAGATGATTGTATCTTAGAAAATCCATCAAATCTCCAAACTACAGAGGAAAGCCTCCTTGATATATTCCCCATCAGTAAATAGTTTTCCATGTTTAGCAATCCACTTGCAACCTGTTGATTTTATCTCTGCACCTAGATTCCTGAATACCTGAAAAGAAATTCTCATGATTTTGTCAGCCCTGTCTACCTGTTAAGTCTTTTCTGAAGGCAAAATGACACAGTAGCCAACAGCCCGGCAAGCAGCAATAAATTACCTGATTTGTTTTGTTCTGTGTATGCCATTTTTGCAGTGAACATAATAAAATAATGAATTAATGAAGAAAAATATACTTGTGAAATGTGAAACCCTGTCAGCTACGTTTAGTATTGAATTTAGTGGGGAGTTTTGAATTGATTTGGGAAGGAAGAGAAAGTTGAGCGGGAACAATTGCTGCAACATCATAAACAACCATGTCAGTCAAGATTGGTGAAACAATTACAAATAAAATGAGCACAGTAAACAATTGTGAAAACAATATACTTGAACAGCTATACAATTACAATGCTATTTATATGTTTAATTGATCAAATAAAGTTACACAAGATCTTGCCATGGCTTGCCAAGGCAAAAAACATTTGCGGCCCACTCTAGGTACTCTTAGCCTAGTTGGTGACCAGATGTAAAGAAACAACATGAGTACTCCGTCAACAGGTACTGTGTGGTTGACTTGTCGAAAGAAGAAGCTCTGCTTTTGCCTTTTCCCTGATTCGTCTCTCAGCTCGTTGCCTTTTTCCATCGTCATCATTGGGATGATGACTAAAACAGATTTCCCACCAACGGCAAGGCACAGTGATGGGGCACTCTTTAAAGTTCTTCAGCAAGAACAATTTCATCCTGTCTAATGCTTTCTGAAGAGAAAATGTTCCCGAGGTGTAATGTCCCTATTGAAATAATGAAACGTTCCCTGAAATTCACTGTATGGCATGACGAGCGCTCTGTTAAAGAATGTTTTCAAAGATGCATTACTATGAAACATCTGAATCCATTACAAGAGACACAGATGACAGAATATCTAATATTATATGATTTAAGATGGAAATCATTAAGCCTAGGAGGACACATTAGTCCTGTCTTCTTTCACAGAGCAGACAGGACTAATGTGTAGTTCTATTAATATACCCTCAGATCAAATTCCCTTAGCTCAAATAGCCAGTTTTGGTCATAGAAAAAGCATCCCATGAAAACAATCCCGCTGTTAGAAGATGCTGTTGAATTGAAATGACTGTTCAAGCTGCTTGGCTTTTCAACATGGCTAGTCCAAGTTGACAGCGTTCAGTGTTAGTCAGCTGCTGGCATTCAATCCTGGGGAGGATGTATTGTTTCAGCAGCTCACCCATCTCCTATTGAGGCTCACATGACAGAAAAGGACAAAAGCCCAGTTTGAATTCTGGAAATGATCATGCAATATATCATTTGTACACAATTCTTTTGTTTGATTTGTTTATTCGTTTGTAACGGAGACAGCGTTTGCAAACAGACAAGACCAGTCCTCATTATGAAATGACACTTCTATGACTTTGCGGCATGAAATTGCAATTCAGTCAACAAGACAATAATAGTAAAAGCTTAACTGACACAGTAGCCTAAAGTGAAGGGGTTTTCCCGGCTAATATTTTCACACCATCTGACAAAGGCATTAAGAAATGTCTCATAAGTTGGAGGCATTTTATAAGACTAGAGCCATTTTCCCGGCACAGAACAAGCCTAGTGCGGGAATACAAAGCAAGTTCAGTAGTGGATATTAGAGAAATGGGACTGACAGACACATTTTAAATGAAACAGGACGCTCTTTATAAGAGGAAAAAGATTGACTTGAATCAAGTGCTGATCCAGTCTTTTAGATGCTAGAGTTATACAGAGGTCTCCAGAATTATTGTAATAAAAATTTTCTTACACTTAAAAGTTCATACAAATCTTGCCTTTAAATGCTTGGACATAGCTCAAAGAATAAAATCATTATCAAAAAAACATGCTTGTCACAATTATTGGCACCCCTAAAAAATCTTAGTGCTAAATCAAATTAATGTATTTTCAGACGTGGGAAGTATCAGAAATCTTAATTGCTCATTCATGACATCCTGTTTAAATAGGGTATTAATAGAAGGTGACACAAAAACTAAACTCCCTTAGTAATCTATCTGCACGGAAAAGGCAAGAGAACACAAAGGCTTTTCAAAGATGAAAGCCTCTGCTGGCACTAAACCACAAATGTTACCAGAAGTGATTGAAACCAGGTTCAATTGTCTGAGACTGTCTTTTTCTTTATGATTAAACCTTTCAACACTTTTCATCCAATTTAAGGTTAGATACATGTGATATTTTAGTTGAATGTCAAGCCGACAAACAAAATGAAAATTTTTCCCACAGTGGGCTAGGTTCATATACACCAATGACGCCAATAATTCTGGAGGGCCCTTTTAGAGAATACTGGCGTAAACCAATGGAATTCAAGGGGGCCGCAGGGTTGCCTCGTGAAAATGTCCCAAATGTAATGTTTGACCTTAAATGGAAAAACTCAACAGAAAAAAATATTTTTATCATGCCAACACTACACACAAACACACTACAAGTTGCAAAACATTGCACTTCAGAAAGAGCTTGGTGATGCCATTCCACACACACGGCAGCAGAAAAATCTGCTTTATCACTGTGACCAAAGGACAAACAACATATAGTTTAATATGGTTTAAAAAGTGTGCTCACTTGTTCTCTTCAACATGTGGGCTTGATTTTGGGTCTGGACAGGAGCTCGTTTGCAATAAAAGGTTAAAGAACCATATTAAAAAAATACCCAAAAATCTAATAATTTGATTGACTTCTCCATAACCCAGTTTCTGCCAGAATGAAACCCCAAAAAATTATGACATTCATAACACAAAAACACCCAACATCCCAAAACACTCAAAAGGTCAAGAGTAAACAACAAAAATACACATTTTCTTTTATTCAATCTTAAAGAGATCCATTTCAGTCCCGTAAGTCCTTGGGGACATCTCATGGGCCCCGTGCCTTGACAAAGTGATCCTGTGATGAGGAGGGTGCACTCCCTGAACCCTCCTCCAGGGGCACCTCCCTGGCGTGCCCCTCTGTGTCGACAATCACCGCTTTCCTCTTCAGCTCCTCAAAGCGTTTCTGTCTCTCGGCTATGGCAGCGCAGGCAGCCACCACCTCATCTGACTCAAAGTCGTAGTCCTGCTGGAGCTCTGGAGCGTTTGTGACCTCACGTTGGGCCTCTTCCTCCTGTCGAGACCGGTCCAGGGCCGCCCGTTTCTGGTGCTGCAGCTTCCGGGCCCACGCCAGGTCCTCCGACCAGAGGGGGCGCTCTGACGGACACAGGTGGACAGCCACTTGGAAGGACCTCACCGCCTGTGGATAGGACAAAAACAGTGATTCCATCTTCTTTCTATAGTTGCAAGATGAAAGAAACGAGAGGATATGAAAGACCAATATGTTCATGAGGAAGAAGTTTGTCTTTAAAACAAAATATGTCAAGAAAGGTTTGATAAGTTGTCTCTAAAGTGTCATGGATTTTCTAAATTTTTGAATTGTCGCAAATCCCTTTCACGTGGATTGGGTTGAAGATGGAATCATGAAAATGTACAGAGTTAATGTATGTTTTTCTATAAATTAAAAAAAACTTTAGAAACAAATCCTTATTTGTATACAAACGATATAAGCATAAGGGTGGATGGTCACCCTTATACTTATGTCATAAGAAACAGGTTCTGAAGAATGCTTATGCAAAACTGCCTTTTCCCCATAATAACTTCCTTTGGTTTTTACATAATAAAAGTGAAACAGGCAACATTGCATCTGAATGAAGTGGCAGCTGAAGTCAACTTAGCATCAGCACCTAATTTCATCACATTAGATTCATTATAGATTTATCGTGCCATTATTCGTGATCTTCACCCAAAATTAATTTGACCATGTATTCAAACAGCGATTTACACATTATCGTTCTACTCACTGGAATGAGGTAATAAATCAAAAGGTTGCTCAGCGGGAGGAATAATTGAACATGTGTTTAATCTCACACCAAGCGCCTTTTCTGACAATTGGTTTGTTTGGAAATGACAGTTGATCTTGACTGAATTCAGAGGGTCAATGTTAGAAATGCATTGCTTTCCAGCTGTCTCAGACCAAGCTTAAGACCCAATTTAAATGAAAGTAAGTCATACTAAAGATGGTGCTGGAACGGGTTCAGTAAAGACCAAGACCAGTAACCGGATCCACCTGATGTCCAGCCCACACGCCTTGATCAGCATAAAGTTTTCATAGCAGTATATTCTTTTTTTTTTTTTTCTTTTTTTTTTTACAAATGACAAACTTAAGGTACATTGAAAAAAACAAATTTTATGTACTTGTTTCGGCATTGTTGAAAATCAGCCGGTAAATAATCGTTTACTATCTGTAATTCAACTTAAGACCTCAAAAGAATGCAAAGAAAAGAGTCATAACAATTTTTCAACAACAAAATACTAATGTTTTATGTTCAGAAATCATTATTTGGTCTGATTTTTAATGCCAACTTTCATGCGTCTTGGCATGCTCTGACTTTATGTCTGTCATATTGCTGTTGGGTGACTTTATGCCACTCCTGGCACAAATATTTAAGTAGTTAGACTTGTCTGATGGCTTGTGACCATCCATCTGCCGCTTTTTGCCCTCTGCCAGTCGGTCTGTAGCTTTGTTGTCCTCAATATCTGTTGCTTGACCTTGTTCTTATGAACCGTTGTCTTTGAAATGTTCAAGATGGAAGCAACCTGATGCTCAATGTATCCCACTGCCAGTAAAGCCAGAACACTCTTTTCCTTGCTCAAAGCTTTACTATTCAACTGCTTTGTCATGCTGACTAGTTATTTTTTTATTCAATTTACCTTTGAGGAACTACTTGCACTGTTTTTGCCATCCTTCTGGTCCTATTGCTAGAGGATAGTGATGATCACATCAGTGTTTTTTTATACTTTTCCTCGTAAAATCTGATTTGGTTCAGGTAATCACATAATCAATACCTCATTAAGAAAAATAAGGTGTGTCTGTGTTGGAATGTAATAAGACATTGGAATCGAATGGCTGCCATACATGTAAAGATGCTGATTTAAGAATAATCAGGAGGTCTCTTAATTTTTCCAGAGCTGTATATGCTAATTCCTAACATTTATACTGATTCTTAGATACCCTCCTAATAACTTAGCAATTCCAAGTCATTTATTATATTTTATTTCCCATATTATTTTACTCTTTATTACTATTTTTTTTCATTTTTCATTTGGCCTTATATTGTGTTAATTTAGCCATCTGTGATCTGCAAGCATGAAAAAAAATTATAAAAAACTAATTGCTCAGAAAAAAGAAGCAGGTGGCATACAAGATATTGATTTGATCGGTTTGGAAACTTCCTACAGTGGCTTTCAAGTTTCCCACATGCTTTTTGATCAATTCTAGCCAAGATTCTAGCGTTTGTCTTAAACAATGGCATTCTATTCCATTTAGGCCACTTACGTTTATTAGGAACTGTACCAACCAACTGTGTTCCCTCCCAAAGAAAACTCATGTGAAAGACCTTAATTGCACATGTAGAGTCTATTCAGCTAATTACAAGTCTTCTGGTGGCACCACTGCTCATTCAGCTGTGTGTAGCAAAGACGTGGAATATTAATGCAATCAATTATCTTTTGTTCATTTTAATTAATTTAAAACAATTGCAGCTGTAATTTTTCACGTAGTGTTGATCAGTGGCAAAAACTTCTGATACATTCTGATTTCATGTTGTAACAATATAATGGAGAAACACTTAAGGAGAGTGGATATTTTAGGGTCCCTGATGGGTAGTGAAGTGGTCTCTCTAGCTCTCTCTGTGTTACAATCTCCCCTGTGCCATCTCACTCCTTGTCTCTCTCCCTCTCCTTGTCTGTCATCTGTCTTCTTGTTGATTTTACAAGACATCTTTACAGAAGTCCACAATAACACCTTGAATTTTAAGGCCTATAGTTAAAACATATAGATCTTAACAGCAAAACACAGCTCTAAATGAGGCTCTTATTAGGCCAACATTCTAAAATGGACAGGGTTTACACATAAACTGTTGCTGATGAGTCAAGAAAGCTGTTAGTAAGAAAAGTGTTTGCAACAAAGTAATCAAGCAAGTCAAGACACATGCAGTTTAGTCAAAGATGGAATGATGTCCTCTGTACTGCTTTAATCCCTCATTTCATAAATGATTCCCCAAGTGATGAAACCATCCATGAGGTTCGATGGACGGATATTGCGTTATCCTCTCAAAATGGAGTGTTTTATTTTTAATAGAAATATTATAGCACAAACGCAACTCGGAAATCGATGAGGCCACTAGATTTAGACAAAGAAAGAATGAAGAAAAAACATGAAGGAAGGACATTCATAGCCAGACAGAAATGGACAGAAAATAGCAAACAAATCTTTATGCAAACACGGATCTACTCAAACATGTCACTGCACACAACATCCTGAAACCAGACGATGCATGCCCCACTAAAAATAGACGGGTATTTTCTCTTGTCCTTATACCTCCCCATATGCGATATGGTACACATATTTGACGAGCCTAGCTCAGGTACCTTTCAACACTTTGGTGAGCGTTTGACAGTTCAGATGCCCCCCGGACACTAGATGTATAAACTGAGTGCCAATAGCCATAGGGTTTCTTAGTTCAGCTTGGTGTTTTTCCTTTCAGATTGGCAGAGCAGTAGAGATCCAGCCAAGTCTGACTGAGACACAGGTTCAGACGTGTACTTTGGGGCACTTAAAGTAATCTTCCACACCCCGCAAAACTTGTGTGCTTAAAATAAAGGCAATTTATTTTGGTCAAAGAGAACCGTGAAAAGTTATAAATAAGCACTATAAGTCTACTTCCAGCTAAATGTGGCCATGTTTGAAGAGACGAATCGCTTGCAGTCGTTCCCAAACCCCTCCCAAGTGAGTGACACCCTTACAACACACTTGTATGGCCTTTCACGAGACACTTGGCACGCCAATCACCACGTCCGACTGCCCAAAACAGGAAGTCGACGAATTAACTGAGACTCCAGGGGTCGGCATGGGATCGTCAGGTTTAAAAGTCACTCCAACCTCCCAGAGAAAGGATTCCCTCAGCTGTAGTTCACCAAGTACTCCTCTGCCAAACTTGATTTTAACCATCACCGGTGTGGGGTGAATGCATCTGGGACCAGTTAGCAAGCACTCCTCAGCCTAAGGTCACGTTCATGCTGTTCGCAGCTCAGCTGTAATCGCGCACACACAAAGGTCACTACACTGTAAATACTTACTTACCTACTTATTCAACAAGTCAAACTGTTTACATTGTGTTCATGTGTGGTTTGTAGGCCATTACAACACAGGATAATGATGGACACGGTGGCCTCACCTCACCACCAGTCTCTCGGTAACATGGAAACTATAGATACGGTCAGGAAACCAACGTTGGAGACAACGAGTTCCAGAACGGGCATCGCCATTGAAGACATCTGCTATTTTAATGTGGTCAGGTTCGGTGTCTGATGTCACTGCCGAATGAATTCTACGGAAATGTGCCCAAGCCCAAACAGACATGATACTGGTATGTAGACAACATTACGAGCGTGGTGTGCATGACTCAGGTAATCACTAAACCTTGTAAACCTCAAACAGAGATCCTTTTATGCAAAGATCATCATTTCGGCAGAAGTTCTGATTCATCATCTGACAATACTGGTCGTCCGAAACCATAGCATGTTCTGAACCGCATAGGTCGGAAACCTCACATCGTGTGCTTGCATGCGGCGCAGAGTTACATGGTGCCTCACGCTCACCAGGTCTACTTCTCCCAGACTGAGTTGGGCCCGGCCCAGGGTCTGCCATCCCTCCCACCACAGGGGGCGGAGCTTCACTGCCATCTCTGCAGCCTGCACCGCCGGGAACACCTCCTGAAGGATGGTCAGCACCTGCAGGTCAACGGTCAGAGAGCAAGGGTCAAACAGCTTCCTTATAGGAGCTCATAACAGATGGCACAAGCACAGGCATTTTCCATACTTAACAACAAAAAAAACACAGTCAAGGACACCTATTGTGTTTTGACTTCCATAGAAATAGCTAAATGTTTCATTTAAATAAACCTCTGTGATGCACGCAGAGCGTCTTGCCATTTGCCAGTTCAGCAGAGTAAGCAGGAAATGAATCCCTGATGTCCAGGCCAGTGGACTGATCACCCTACATGCCTGGCTCGTTTACGTACGCTTAGTGTCCTGCATGTCATAGAGGAGCCAGTGATATGACAGATGATAGATAGATATTCCCTAATGACGTGCCTGTGGAAAACGGGCCAGTGGACTGATCGCCCTACATGCCTGGCTCGTTTACGTACGTTTAGTGTCCTGCATGTCATAGAGGAGCCAGTCATTTGCTGATAGATATTCCCTAATGACATGCCTGTGGAAAACGGGCCAGTTGTGACATAACAGCGCAGCCATATTGTCTACCCTATATTATACTGAGCAACGCCAGGCGAGCTAGGAGCAGCCTAATGGCAAATGACCTGTTATCGCATTAAAAACAAGACCGCTTTAAAGGCCATGATACATAAGGACCTTCTGTAAAACAACGCTAATGCCTAATTCATTTAGAGATGATATAATTTAGGTTATTTGTAAGGAAATAATTAATAGCGGTCAAGCCTTGGAGTCACATTGCGTCACATTGTGTTTATGCCTGTTATTCTTGGGAAAACATGGCTTAATGGACAATAGAATCTGTCCATAATGCAGACACACGCACACCCAGCAGGACCTTACATCAATACAAATATCAAAAGGACTTAGTGACAAACTTAGAAAAGGAATAGGCTTACAGAGGAGTGTGATGAACAGATGGACAAAAGGGTTTTCAGACCAAACTGAGAGACAGACAGGTTCAGACCAACGACCAGTTGAATTATAGGGACGATTGTGAGGAGCAGAGGGGAGTCTCACTCTCCAGGCTCAGTGAGCTGACAGACTGCACAGCTGGTACTGCAGCTTATTTGAGAACCTCTGACTGACAGACTCTGGTTTAATATACTTTTACTGGCCCAACCAATTTGACAGTTAAATCAAAGCAAATAATGTATAATGAAACAAGAAAATATAAACTATTTTGAAAATATAAACTACTACTTTCTAGCCTACAAGTAGAGTTCTGTTGTATTTGTTAACGTGTTTATGTGCCCATTCTTAAGATGGCAGTGCAAAACACAGTAACAGACTTCAGAACATGGCTAAACAAAAAATAAGCACGTGTTAAGATAAGAACATTGCATTAAAGAAGGCTTGAAAGGAATCAGTTAGAGCACAAGACCAATAGCTAAAGAGTGGGTCTGTAAATCAGTCAGAGGAATTGTCAGATAGTTCTCTGCTCAATGACTCCCTCTAACACATCACACATAATGTCTATTGTAAATGACTCCCCCTAACACATCACACATAATATCTACAGTAAATGACTCCTGGGTGACAGAGGCCTGTCAGGTATTGACTGCTACCTCTGGACGTCCCCTGCAGCACCCGCTTGACAGTCCCCATCCCCCAAATCAACACTCGGCCTATAAACAGTGTCTACGCGTTACAGAAACAGCTCTGTAGTCTTTGTCCTCATAGACTTGTCGAATGACATGGTGGAAGTAAAGCATCTGGCATATTGTAATGTTAGCCAATCACACAACTTGGTCAATTGTAGGGTGCTTTGGGACCGGATTGGTTAGTAGATTAAAACAATTATGCCGATCACTGTTTGAATACGCCGCACAGCACTTTAAGCAAAAAAAGGTTTCCCTGATGAATCATAAAAGTTCCCCCTACACACACACACACACACACACACACACACACACACACACACACACACACACACACACACACACACACACACACACACAACCGGAGTAAAAATACTTCTTAAAATAATTTCAAATACTTTTGAAATTAGTATTAGTATAACTCCAGGAAGGCTAAATAAAACTTCACCCACCTGACACTCTAAGCATACTAAAGAAAATGCTAAAAGTATCTGAAAAAATTCCCATAGCATTTGCACTCACTCCATTCTGAGGCTCTCACACAAACATACTGTTAAGCGAGCAAACAGGACACATGGATACGCTGATACTAAGACTCAGTAAACACAGATCATACTTTTACTCCCATTCCTAAACACAACAGATGTATCAATAAGTCAAGATATATGGTTATTTTGAGACACATCTTTGAGGGTTGAGCAATGGATATGAAAATAGTAGTGATCAATATTTGGTTCCCACTATAGGCAATTAACATGGAAATTGTGTTTCATTCATCAAATCACAACTAGATGTCATTAGGATGTCAGATTCTAGCGAAAGAGATAAATACATGGAAGCTTACATAGATGAGTGCATTAACAATTCTTTAAAATAAATATTTGATATAATAACAGAAGACTCCTGAGGAGCACAGGGTAGGTTCTCCCCATACTCCGTCCGTTTTTGTCTGATCCGGGCATGCAAACACTCGCACACACGCGCGCACACACACACGCACGCACGCACGCACGCACGCATGCATGCCCGCACGCACGTACGCCCGTACCCACGTACGCACACACAGTTGTCCAGGCGTAAACATGCTTACATACAATACACATCAATAAATGTCTGCAGGAGTGCACACACAACAGAGCCTCACACACTCCATCTGACAGATTCTTGTGACTGGCCCAAGCCCTGAACTCCCCTCTGAAGTCACCTCCCTTGGTGTACATCACTTCCCCACGCATAAACACTTATAGAACAGTGTCCGTTCAAAGGCTAAACCACTGCATTGCCATTCAGAGAGAAACCGCTGACTCACAGCTAAAACAACGACTGCTCATACTTTCGGCAATACCTGCAGAAATATCAATGTAATATTTGGCTTCATATAGACGTGAAAAGATACCTGAATTTTGTCATGAATATCCAGCTAAACGGCAGAATTCCGAACTCATAAACAGAGCGAGGGCAGAGTGTCAAAGGAAGCAGTCAGAAACATTTATATTATAGTAGCGGACCTGGTAAAGACATGGTATGTTCTCATATTATTCTGTATGCATTGATTATAATGGTGATGGAAAGGTATAGATGATGAAAGATGGGTCAATAACAGTCCACAAGTCATTGTGCCGTGGCTTGTAAAACATTGGGTGGCCGGTGGTTGAAATGCCCTGACCAGTGTAGAACAGAATAAAAACTGTGACGGAATTTGGAGCAAATAGTTAGCCAGCAGAATGAGAGAGAATGGGGGTGACGGAGAAGCGGGGGGGGCCAACCACAGCCCTGGGCTGGGGTTAGTGAGAAGGATGGGGGGCCTTTTCGCACTGAAGTCTTAAGTTGGGTTCTGAAGGAAGGGACAAATCCTCCACCTGTCCTGCAATTGTTCCTGTGTCCAGCAGAGGGTGCCCTGGCCAGGTCAGATGGCGTTGGTGATAATGATGTCACTGTGAAGGCCACTGGGTACAGGAGTGATGCCCTTCAGGAGACGCTGAAAGATAGAACGAAAGGAGGGAGGGAGGGGAGAAGAAGGAAGTAGGGAGGAAGGAGTGGGACACTGGTGTTATATCATGTGTATGACATTCATTGTCTTCATTTCTTTTTAGGTTCACCCTCTATCAGTACCATTATAGCAGATGTCATCAAAGAAACAATGACATTGCCTATTGTGATTTTACAGCTTTTTTAACAAATAGAAAAAACATGTTTATCCAAGTATATTTCTGTCCAAATGCCCAATGGGATGTATAACCGAATTGAATAGAGACCAATCTTCTATTGATTTTATTTCTATGCATTTCATCTTCTCCAGTATAAAACTGAGCCCTGGTTGCATCAATAATATTCTGCACTCCTGGCTAAAATTAGTTCCTGGATCAACGGCAGCCATTCACAGCCATTTAGACATTTTCATAAGAGTCATTAAGACATACATATTTAATTAATGTATACATGTATACTGAAGTCGTCTAGACATTTACTGTTTACTCATTGAGATATTTAGTTTTAATTCATTAAGACATTTATATTTAATTTATGTTCATATTTACATTTAAGTCATATAGTATTGCATATACTCCGATACAGAGTGACTTGCATTAGCAAGTTAGTGCATATTTTTTTTCCCAGCCCCCTGCAGTCGTTCACCTTGGGAATCGATTGCTCCGCCCTGGCATGGTAAGAGCCATGCTTTACCAGCTGTCAGGGACATTCTTTGAATGAATGTGGGTAAGGAGGATCTGGTCTTTGCTTAGGGGGCATCATTGACTGGTATCAGCAGATTTTAGGGTAACTTGTAAATCTGCTTATCTGTATAAGCCATCAGAGTCTATCTATTGTCTGTCCAGATGCTGCAAGTCCTCTTCAAGAGAAGAAAGGTTACCTATGTGGAGGAGGACAGCCTGCCCCTTGTGTGGAACCTAGGTAGTGATAGAACCCAGGGAATGCATTTCATTGACTTAGGACAGCCGTATAGCATCATACCACACCCCTTTTCCCCCTTTAATTACTGATGGTTGTCCTGTAATTATTTAGAGATTATTCACTGTTACTTCATAAACTGTCTACTCTCACCTTGCAAGAATAAACTGTTTATTGTGCAATGGAGTTTTCCTCTGTCTTACCTATCATTTTCGTGAATTGTTTGAACTTGCCATTACACAACCAAATAACACAGGAGGTGCACGTAAACACGCACATACAATGTGATGACGTTGTGTTTCAGTCCTATTTTGTGCCGTGGCCCTGCGTCAAACACTGGCCTTATTGGATGATAGCTACATCAAAGACCGCAGGTAAGGTGCGTGCGATGGTCTTTGATGTATGGCCTTCTGTATGTTTTCACCAACAAGGATCTGTTTTCTGGTTTGGGCGGTGTGACAGAGCACACGTAGGCACTGGGTGTCAACTGTCCATGTTTGTGTGCGTACGTGTGTGCGTGTGCGTGTGTTGGAACATGTGCGTGTGTCTCAGAGCCATGATGTCTGGCATCCGCAGAGGCTCATCTTCCTGCGCTCTGAGTCCCATCCCTTAACGGTGTCCTCAGTCAGTCACCTGGTGATGGATCCAGCAGAGGACTGGGCCTTATTACCTGTTTAAAGGTCCCTTTGGTGGTAAGCATGTGGTAGACCATGTAGGCAGGAACACAGATGAAGGAGGAAACGCCGATGCAGTAACCCAGGACAGTAGTCCACGGTGGGTAGTGGTAGTCAAACAACTTCACCTCTGGTGGGAATGCCAGGAAACTGACAATGATGAACTGGGGAGAGACATACAGCAGAGCATGTGATGTGAAGTATAGTAGTGTATGTGATGTGACCTACAGTTGAGAATGCGATGTGTCACAGCAGAGGATGTGATGTGACCTATAGCACATGATTTGGTGTGACTTACACCAGAAGATGTGATACATAGCAGGGGATGTGATGTGACACACTGCAGAGTTTGGGATGGGACACACAGCAGGGGATGTGATGCGACACAGCAGAGGATAGGATAGGACACACAGCAGAGAATGTGATGTGACACAAAGCAGATGATGGGCTGTGACACATAGCAGAGGATGTGATGTGACACACAGGAGAGGATGTGATGTGACACAAAACAGATGATGGGCTGTGACACATAGCAGAGGATGGGATGTGACATATAGTACAGGATGGTACAGCTATGCAGTTAAGGCCACATCTAGCATTTTTAAAGCCCTAGGGTAGAACTGAATTTGGAGGTGGGGGGGGCTGTAGGCTACAATTGGTTTGGTGTTAGGCCCTAGGGTACATTTAGTTTGACGAGGGGTGAGGGCTGGGTTACTATAGCTTTTTGGGGGGGTTCCTCAATAGAAAAAAAATTTACAACCCTGTTCATGGCATTACCCAAACTTTTTTAGTTTTTCTCAGGAACTTGGCAGGTCTACAATTCTATGAATTCATTCACGGATCCCTCTCAGTAAAAATCCAACATTCTAGCTTGAAGCTGTGTTATTATTAGATGAGTGAAAATGACTAGCAGGATCTAGGGCACATGGGTAATGGCGTTGTAAATATCAGCCATGATTACCATAAGTTTACGTAGCCGATTAAATTAAATTGTTTTCTTGCATGACTAATTGTGTCAGTGCCTGACTTAACGAGAACAACTGTTGATGAACACAACCACATTTCAGAACTACACCTGGTGTATTCCACTACTAATATGAAGGGGAACCCAGAAGGATCCATCGGGAGGCCCTAGCTCTCATCTATCTCATCTATTCAGCCTGTGTGAGTGAGTGTGGTTATGTGTGTCTCACCAGTAGGAAGATGGGGCATATAGCCACCCAGCACACTTTCCAAAACAGTCCGGGGGAGAATCCTAGCATCATGTGGACATCACTGCAGAAACGACTTGTACCTGAAAATGGACACAAAGAAACACACAAAAACAAACCACAATACTGTTTCAGTATGGAATAACTTTTCATGAATTTATCAAATCCACTACTCCATTCATTTATTCATAATCTAATTCACGATATTCACACCACAAATACGAAAACAAAAAAATAAAGCAGAATCCAGAAAACAAGGCCACAATTAGCAATGAAACAGTTAACATTATGCCCTACAGATGATGCTGCTTCAGCCAATTAGATTAATGCCATGGTGTCTGAAATACAACTGACACATTTCACTAAGGAAACCTTTGCGCACAGATGATGGATCTTAAGTTACACGTGGGTATTTGTTAATTCATTGAAAGAGGAGTGAACTTTGACATATTCAACAACATGTTATCATGCCAATATAAAGCCAATCAGTCCCATTATTTGAAGGTTGGTTTTGTGTGGCTAGACTCATAACATAATTTTTGTATTGTCCTGGATGTGCCTTCTTACCTCTCATTGATCGTCTCCAGTGTTAATGTAATACCTTCTAAATTATTTTATACCCCTCCTCTGATTTGGTCCTTTAATCTCATAGATCTGTTGTTAGCTCTTTGAGATGTCAATCTCAGCAATATGCAAGCCAGAAAGCATCAAGGAAATCCAACAGAAACAGATTATTCTATTTATGGGTAATCAGATTAACATATTTTTCAAGTGATGGTGAATTGATGATGTGGAATGTGATTGGTTGAATCTGAACGTCGTTATGATTCCGGTAAAAAACATGCATGTATTTATTCAACAAACGCACTGAGCAGTTTTTATTTTCTATTATTTTCTATTATCTTTCTATAATGAAAGATGGTCGATTATAACACTTAATTGGAGGTTAAATATACCTGATATGATTTGTCATTAATTCAGCCGTTACATAAAAAAGGTCTGCAAGTGTGTGTAGACTTTTGGTGTCCAAAGATTTGTCTGTGACTGGGAGGGAGATGTTCAATTACCATAGAACCAGGAAACAGCGATGACTTCCAGGAAGACCACTGTGATGACAGCGGGCCCTGTGGCATACTCCTCAAAAAGTTTTACCACAAACGCACCCCCCTGAAAGAGAATTGAAGAGAAACGCACAGCTGTTGGGACGCAACATCAACCGCAAAGAGAAGGAAGATCCGGACATTACAAAAACACTTGGCACTCAATGTTAAGGCAGGACCGCTAAGGTGGACATTGCTAAAAACAGAGAAAACTACTTGGTTTACTCAGAACTTGTCAGGTGGAGTTTGAAGCTTATACAAAGTGCAACTGATGCTTTCCATTAGCTTACTGTTGTTGTATTTCCTGCAGCTTTGCTAAATGCTCAGAAAACTGCTATTGTTAAACAACAGGATTGGACAACACTGTTGTTCAAGGGTCATGCATTATGTTAAGCCAAAATATCATTCAATATTCATGCACTGCAAAATGACCGCAAAAAGTACAAATGAACCAAAATGTAATCATTTCAAGCCTGGATTACATTGGCACACTTCACGGTTTATTTGTGTGAATGCCTGGGAACAGATTTTCAGCATTTTGGAAACCTTGAACAGATTTTCTGGTGATGGAAATGTCTTTGATGTGTAACAAGCTAAAATGATTTTGGTTCAGCCAAGTAAAATAATGTGCTGGTTGAACTCTGAAGGACCCGAGACTTACGTAGGTGAGGGTGGAGAGTGCTCCCAGGTAACAGACACCAACTAGACCCAGGACAAACAACTCCCTCCTCTTAGACAACACCTGCGGGAACTCATCTATCATGGCTGTAATCACTCCCTCCAGACCAGCAAACTACACAGGAAGGCAAATGAGAGAGGAAATGGGAACAACAGAAATAAAGTGAGAGACGCAAATATACGAGAGAATAAATGAATAAATGCAAGAATCTTCAAGGTTTAAACATGTTTTTGAATATTAGGATGTCCATGTTTGTCTTTTTGTACATGTGGAAGGGCTTACACAATCGTTCAAAGTTCAAGTTCAAAAGGTTTGTCATTTGCAAGTAGATTTGTGTGTGTGTATGTGTGTGTGTGTGTGTGTGTGTGTGTGTGTGTGTGTGTGTGTGTGTGAGTGAGTGAGTCACTGACCGTGCTGTCCAGGCCCAGCATAATGATCATAAGGAAGAAGATGATGGCAAAGAAAGTGGCAGCCGGCATGTTAGCGATGGCTTCAGCATAGATGATAAACAGGAGACTGGGACCTGGAAGAAGTGGCCCATATCAGGTTAGGAAACATCTCAGCATGTCATCAGCATGCTGCAGGAGAACTCCACTGCATGGACCTTCTGACCTTTAACATTATATTAGCCAAAACCGTTTGAATTCCTCACTGAGAGCCAATATTTTGATATTGACAACATCCCCAAGAAAGTGACATGTTGGTTTATTTGCATTGAAAGCAGTGTAGGGGTGCTTGGGTGTTTTCTTTATGTATGGGTGGTTTCTTTATGTAGGGGAGTTTTCCTTAATGTAGGGTTGTTTTCTTTATGTAGGGGCGCTTTCTTTATCAAGGCGCTCCTTTCATAGGGCCTTTTCTTTAAGTGGGGGCACTCCTTTTGTACGGAACGTTTTTGCTGGAAGTAAAACAGAAGAAAACACCCCTTGAGGAAACATTGTGATGGAACTTCTTCTAGTATTATAGTCCTTACCTATAGGACACCTGATGGAATTTTATTCAGTTTTAAGATAGATGGTGACTATACATCAACAGTAGACTAAAAGCTTCTGGACAGTTTTATCTCATGATTGTCTACTTTGCCATTCCTGAAGAAATACTAATTGTAACTTAGTGATTGATTCACAGCCTTGTGTTATACCCTCTTTCAAATGTTAACAGAACTGGATTTTACCAGGATATAAGGGCCAAGTCTTGTTGGAAATGTTTCTATGCTCCCATGCTGGAGGCTATCTGCTTGTTAAAACTTGTATTAACACAGAAAGATTTTAGACTTTACCCAAAGGCTGCTCTTATCTTTTTATCATCAGGAAATTCCCTATTATTAACTAACCTGAACAGTCAGTGTAGAACACTTCCTATTACACAGAGCTTTCCTACAATTTGATCCTTGAAGTATTAACAACTACAGCAAAAAATATCTACCTACTGTAGTGAGACTATCTTGCCTATGGTTCAAACTGAATACATTGGTGTTTTGTACTGTAGTTCCCTTTCATGATAACGCAAGTATATAGAGGACTGTGGCAAAAAAAATATTCTCTGTATGTATATTGAGGTTTCCAGAGTGGTATAGTGGAAATACTGACCCATGAGTAAGCCTAAGAGAGACAGGAGGAGTTGTTACTATACCAGGCTTCTTACTCTAAGAAGCTTGATGAACACAGGATGATCATTTTAGAAATTTCCAAAATACCTCACACACCAACTGAGGCATATGCAAATGAGATTTTCATTTTGAGATTTGAGTGACATATACCGGCATCCTTGGCTACGGTCTCCACGCCAACTTGACGCATCTCAGCCATGTATCCGAGCACGGTGAAGATTACAAAGCCGGACAAGAAACTGGTCATGCAGTTCACCGAGCTGGTCACCAAGGCATCCCTGAGAGAGAGGTTTCTTTATTTTATATTTTCCAGTTGATTTTGAAATCTTAACAAATGTTGCAAATGACTATGAAGGCTTTTACATCAAGAAGAAAATGACAGCCGGAGAGAGGAGGATAGATGGAGAATGAGAGAAAAAGCAGTGTTGATAAGTTAGGTTGGGAGGTGGAAGAGACAGTGTTAGGGTGAGCTATGGAATAGTAGATATGTAGATATGTAAATCTATAGTAGATATGGTATAGTAGATATGTAGATATGTAGATCTATAATAGATATGTAGATATGTAGATCTATAGTAGATATGGTATAGTAGATATGTATATATGTAAATCTATAGTAGATATGGTATAGTAGATATGTAGATATGTAGATCTATAGTAGATATGGTATAGTAGATATGTAGATATGTAGATCTATAGTAGATATGTAGATATGTAGATCTATAGTAGATATGGTATAGTAGATATGTAGATATGTAAATCTATAGTAGATATGGTATAGTAGATATGTAGATATGTAGATCTATAGTAGATACGTAGATATGTAGATCTATAGTAGATATGGTATAGTAGATATGTAGATATGTAGATCTATAGTAGATATGTAGATCTATAGTAGATATGGTATAGTAGATATGTAGATCTATAGTAGATATGTAGATATGTAGATCTATAGTAGATATGTAGATCTATAGTAGATATGGTATAGTAGATATGTAGATCTATAGTAGATATGTAGATATGTAGATAAATAGTACATATGGTATAGTATAGTAGTGGCAGATATGGTACAGAAGGATGGGAAAAAAGAAGGTAAGTGGTAGAGAAATTAAGAGAGACAGAAGGGGAGGGGAACACAGAGCTAAATAGTCAGAGAGAGGGATAGCGGTATAATGAAACAAAACAAAGTTGGATTTACAACAGGTCAAAGGCTAAATAAACCAGATATCCTGTTGGGCTCATTTACCACATTCCATATGTCATCTGGACAGCATCAACATTTCACATATTTGAATCATTAACAGTCACTACAGCATTACTGAGATCCTCACCTGTAGCAGTTGTTGTGAAAAGGGTTGTAGCTTGCAAAGGCCAGGAGCACCCCAAAACCTGGTCCCAGAGAGAAGAAAATCTGAGCTGCTGCATCAATCCATACCTGGAGAGATACGGAAAGAAAGAAATTGAGAGAAAGAGGTAGAGAAAAGTTGCAAGAAAAAAGGAGAGAGGGAAAGAGCGTTGATATTGTGATAAAGTGAGAGAGAAGGAAAGGAAGAGAGAGTAATGGAGAGTGAGAACTGCATATAACTAATATTTTAAGATTAATATTGCCTTCAACCATTTAAAACATGCTTGTATAATGTTTACAAATAATTTCAGCTTTTCCTTTTTTGTAATTTTCTATATATTTCTTATTTTCCACTTGCTTTGGCAATGGGAGGAAAAGAGAACCCTTAGCATGAGATTCAGTCAGACTGTATCATGACTCAAGATGGTCCAGATTAACTCATTAGAAACCAGCTCACAGTTGTGCTCAGCAATTTCCCCCAATCAGGTTTGAGGTAAAAGACCACACCCCTCCAGGCCCCTGGTAGAGTGGCACCACGGATGAGCAGCACCAGGAGGACTAGGTACGGGAAGGTGGCTGTCACCCAGACCACCTGAGAGGTAGGGAGGAGGGCAGAGAGAGAGGAGAGGGCGGAGAGAGGGGGGAGGGCGGAGAGAGGGGGGAGGGCGGAGAGAGGGGGGAGGGCGGAGAGAGGGGGGAGGGCGGAGAGAGGGGGGATGGCGGAGAGTGAGGGGATGGAAATAGGGGTGTGGAAAGAGGTATGGAGGAGCGTTGAGAGAGGGGACCAGAAAGAGGTGGGGAGAGAGGTGGGGAGAGAGAGGTGAGGAAAGAGAGGTGAGGGAGGAGTGAGGAGAGTGGTGGGGAGAGAGAGGTAAGCATGAGGTGGGAGAGATGGAGCGAGTGTTTGGGTATGAAGAAAAGAGGGGCAAAGAGAGCGGTGGGAAGAGAGATAGAGTTCAGTATACCAACTTTGGGCAAAAATAAATACTTCAAGCTGTATAACTGGCCCTCGGACTGAAGTAGTTGTTGAGTATTAATCCACATAAAAAAGAACAGCAAAAACAGACGTCTCTTTGCATTATTCCACCGTTCATTTCTTCCTTAGGCAGTTTTTTAATCCTCCCCATCTGAATACATGTTTCACTTCCCTTCTCCACCCCCCCACATCCCATTTCCTGCCGTCCCCTCGTCCCCCTTCTCTGTCCCCTGGCTGTGCCCACCTTGCCAGAGGTTTTGACTCCCTTCCAGATGCTGAAGTAGACGACGGTGAAGATCAACAGGAGGCAGAGAGCCAGCTGCCAACTCACACTACCCAGCTGATGCAGACCTGGAGACAAATGCACCTGCAACACCTGACGCCTGTATTGGAAAGAAGAGAGGGGAAGCAGGAAAGAGGAGGAGAGGTAGAGAGGAGAGAAGGAGTAAGCTGTAATTGAATAGACATATTGCTGAAATGTGATGCTGACACCAGCGAATAAGGCCATAAGAAGCTTGACTCTGAGAACCTGGCGTAGAGAAAGATTTCAGAGCAACAAAGCCAGGTTACCAGTAAAGAAAACATACCAGATTTTTTTTTTTTTTTTGCGAACCTCAAGATTTATGGAGAATAGCAGCAATTCTGGCAGTGGAAAGGTAATCAGGAGTTACTCCACATTTACAAGCTAAAGTCGCAGAGGTCTCCAATAATTCCTAATGTGAGAGCAATTTAAAAAAACGAGAAAAAAATATTCTCTCTTTCCAATAAGCGCTTCTTTTCCACTCCTCTGCAACTTCTTGAGGCCCATAGTGCACAGGAAGGAGTGTTTCATGAGTACTTAACATTTTCTTTCAATATATCTGAAAATTAAGAGGACAAACATAAGTATGAGGAGCATTAAAAGTTCTTTAAGGTTTTTCGACCAAAATTCGGTTTTATACAGTGGAACCCCGATTCTTCAATGTATTTTTTATTTACTTATCACATTAAAAAAAATTGGGATAGGGCGTTACCCTTGTGTTGCTTCACCTCTTCTTTTAACAATACTCTGGGTGTATTTGGTAACTGAGGAGACCAGTTGGTATAGTTTAGGAAGTGAAATGTATTCCCATTCTAGCTCGATATAGGATTTCAGCTGCTATGCTTTTTGGGGTCGCCATTGTTGTATTTCTTATTTCATAATGTGCCAATCCTTTTCAATGGGTGACAGGACTGGACTGCAGGTAGCCCAGTTAAGTACCCGGACTCTTTTACTACAGAGCTATGCTGTTGTAATACGTGCAGTATGTGGTTTGGCATTGTCTTGCTGAAATAAGCAAGGCCTTCCCTGGAAAAGATGTCATCTGAATGGCAGCATATGTTGTTCCAAAACCGGTTTAAATTGTTCAGCATTAATGGTGCCTTCATAGATGTGCAAGTCACCTATGCCATGTGGAATAATGCACCCCCATACCATAACAGATGCTGGCTTTTGCACTGACTGCTGATAACAAGCCGGAAGGGCCCTCTTCTATTTGGCCCAGAGGATGCAGCGTCCGAGATTCCCCAAAATCCTCAAACATTTTGATTCATCAGACCTCAGGCCAGTTTTCCACTTCACCTCAGTCCATCTAAAATGAGGTTCGGCCCAGAGAAGGCCCCTAGCATTTCTGGATGCTGTTTTTATCTGGTTTCTTTTTTGCATGGTAGAGATTTAACTAGCATTTGTGGACGCTGTGTTCACACACAGTTTTCTGCCTTTCCTGCAATGACAAGTGTGTAACTACAGTCCTGACATCATACATACGTATCGATGAATAACTGTGAGCATTTGAACTCATAGTAGGTAATTAAGGTGGGAAAATAATCACCAAGTAACAGATGAACCAATAAAACAAGGGATCTATAGGAAAGTGTTTGGGCTAGTTTAGAAATATGGTAAGTGTGGTGTTACCCTGCAAAACAAATACGTCTGAGAGGAAGGGAGAGAACCAAATGGTAGTAAAAGTCTGGCGATGTCATGGTGCTGGAAGGACACGGGCGCAGAGACGGTGTGGAGGTAGACATCCATTGTTTTTAATGAAGATAACAAAAGAAACAAACATACAAACTCAAAGCAGACACGATGACTGGGTGAACTATAGCCTACGGCTAACAACCAAAATAAACCACACCCATGTGAACAAACAGTAAACTTAAATAGGTTCCCCAATTG